>JARKHS020027835.1:0-69723 GCA_030143305.2 Amblyomma americanum | reverse complement strand
GGCAATGTTCTGACTCCCCAGGCGTCAAGGAAGATCATTAAAAGTAGAGATGCCTGGGAGGCCTTGCTGTAAAGCGAGTCCCCCGCCGAACAGCAACAAGTCATCCGCCTGGAGACGGAAGCCGCGAAGAATACCTGTAACTTTGCCTGTCTTTAGTCGCGGAGGCCCCACCCCCGCCCCTTCAGCCTGCTTGTTAGGGGCAGGGAGTAGGGGGCCTCCTACATCGGTGGAAAATAAATTTCTCTTCCATAGAGTCCCGAGTTCGAATCGTAGCGGCAGGAAAAAATTTTCAACTTCGAATCCAAATCTCTCACCAATAAATGCACATTTCGCTGCCGGACCAGCGGCAACAGAGCCTCAAAATGCCGAACTATCGAATTTTACTAATTAAAAAAAATGTCCTGCGCTGCATAAACCTGCTCAAATCTATTTTTATTTGGATAATTCTTTTTTTTTAAGGAAATGAGGTAGTAGATGTGCCACTTAGCTCGATGGACACCCGAACCACGCTGTAAGGGTAAGGATGGAGGAGGTGGTAAAAAAAGAAAGGAAGAAAGAAAGGCCGTAGTGGTGGACTCCGGAATGATTTCGACCACCTGGGGGATCTTGAACGTGCACTGATATCGCACAGCACATGGACGCCTTATCTTTTCGCGGCCGCCGCGGTCGAATTCCAACGCGGGTATACGGTCTCAGTAGCTATTTGTTTTCCTCGAACGCCATAATTTATCTAGTCTCATTGAATAGAAGAATCACTTCTTCTCAAAAGTGTTAGTTTTTCTGCTTAACCGCAGTACCAGGTTTCGAACCTGAAAGTGGCGGCCGTGTTTCTATGGAGGCGAAATGTAAAAGGCGCCCGTGTGCTGTGCTGTACCAATGCACGTTAAAGATCCCAGGTGGTCGAAATTATTCCGGAGACCTCCATTACAGCACCTCTAACTCTTTTTATTTTTTCACATCCACATTCTTTCTTCCCTCACAGCGCGGTTAAGGTACAGTGCCTAGAATATACTGACATTCTAGGCACTGTAGTTAAGGTGTGCATCGAGTAGTGAGAGATTTGAGGCGTTTTCCTTCCCAGAAAACATATTTCCACTACTTCTTCGTGTCCCAGTACACAAGAGAGTGCAGCTGCAAACGTTGTGCTTCCGCTTACTATATTTGATCATTGGTGCCGGCAAGACACTAGAGAGCAGCGGGCATTTCTTTAAAAAATCAGGCATCCACACCTACCTGCCCTTCCTGTGGGCCTCCAGGGGTCGGAGCCTGAGAGGACGTGTACTGCGTAGAAGCCGCTGCAGGAACCTTGGCGCTGCTTGGAAGTACCTTGGTCTCGTTGGGCCGTGTTGGGGGCGCTGCTCTTGAAGTCTTCGTTGCAGTTGTGTCCGGCTGTGTAGGCGGAGTGAGGAAAATGCTTTCAGGGCTTCTGGTCCCTGAGCGGAGCGCGTAAGCCGATTTGCGATTCATGGCTACTTAAACTTCTTCTTCTTCAACATTCTTTCATCGAAACAATATAACAATAGCTTCGTAGCATTTCTTGATACTCGCATAGTGTCACTGTAGTTTGTAGTTGTTCTCGTTGTGCGAGCATCGCATGGCGAATTTCCGCACAGTGTGATCCGTAAATAACCGTGACGCGTAGAGGCGCTAACCAGCCTGACAGTTTGGTTGGCGGGGCGGGAAAGAATTAAGGGGACATAAACGAAGAGTTAAACGATAACAACCGTCGGATAGCACCACCAGA
Organism: Amblyomma americanum; assembly: GCA_030143305.2. NCBI lineage: Eukaryota > Metazoa > Arthropoda > Arachnida > Ixodida > Ixodidae > Amblyomma > Amblyomma americanum. The sequence goes on along the minus strand of JARKHS020027835.1, from coordinate 67,979 downwards.
CTGGCCTCTTGAATCTAGGGTGTTTTCTGATTTCAAATAAAACAGAAAGAGGAATCTGCTAAGATTTAGCGCTCGGCTACAACTGCGTCGTTGTCATAGTAGATGTAATTTTTTTGTAAATATGGGTCCTCCAAACGATACACGTTCCCTCATCATTGGCGTTAGCTTATGATAGGGAAAAATATTGTTGCTGTAATTGTTAGTCTTTTTAAATGCGACCGTCGCATTTTCCTAAATTCCAAAAATTCTATCCCTCGTGGCGGTACTCGCACAGTAGCTGCGATCTTAATCTCCAAATACTGCTGACGCATCAAGCCGTTCATCTTCCAGGATTGCTTTAATGTGCTTGTGTGCAAAACAAAGCTGTGTAATTTCAATGAACGGTTACCACACAGTCCCGCTTGAGGAACTCAGTGACTATCATCTGCCGCAGCTTTGCTCTGTGCTTACTGAATTAGTGGTTAAGTCTCTTCATTAAAAGTTTTGTGCCATGTTTCAGCTACATCTTAAATATGTTGGCCATTCGATCGACAGTGACGCGGCACGTCGGATTTCCAGGTAAAATCACTTCCAAACCATTGCTCACGGAAATTCCAAATTTATTTGAGGCGGAAAAAATAGCGCGACACAAATATTATGCTCCATTTAGCCCAAAATGACATCCTTTTAAACTCTACATTTAGTCGACACCACATGTGACAAACCGTGCACAAGAAAATCGACCTGAAATATGGATCCGGATCCGGATCGTTAAACACCTGGTTATTTTTTAAGGCACTGAACACAGCGTGGCGCCGCTGCCCTGGGATTACCGGAGCTGCCTCCGGTGGTACTTGTGCGATCCAGTTTGTCCCGAACAGCAACCTCGCGCGAAGAATCATTAATTTAACCGCCGCCTGCCAGGTTCAATGAGGATGTCATCGTTATGGTTAGCATCGAGAGTAGCGCTAAGACGCACACACAGGCGCACTCATACACGCGGGAGGGTTTTCGCTTAATGGTGCGGTGACGCTGACTCCTTAAAAAAAAAACAGTTAGAGATATCTTCTGTAACGGAAATAAGTCTTTCAAAGAACCGAGAAAAGACAAGGAAAGCTATGATATTCTCTTCTTTGTGCACGAGAAACCTGTTAGGCAGTGGCACTCACGTCAAGACTGTCGACGGCAGCGCGCTAACGTTCTTATTGCGAACCCAACCTGAAGATTAGCTCCAGGCGACGGCGCCGCCATCATCTCTTATAGCGTGAAATTCCAATGTTTTCATCGGGCACGACGCCGCCGGGGCACTTTGACCGCTGTGTTCGCGTGCTGCTCACGCTTTCTCACGCCTGCTGCTGCTCGTGCTCGTTGCACCAGTCTCCTCACAAGCACCGCGGGTGCGAGCAGACGTCCGGCAGCTGCACCGCGCGCCGATTATGTTCATCGGTGGGCACTGTTGCCGATAATTCAAGCTACACCACAGCTGCCTGAAAGCGGAGTAGTGTATAGTTTGTCTCGTGAGCTTGCCGTATTAAGGCTTCGACGGAGGCGAAACGCAAAAGACGCCCGTGTGCTGTGCGAAGTCAGTGCGCATTAAAGATCCCCAGGGGGTCGACATTATTCGGGAGCCCTCCACTACGACACGCCTTTCTTCCTTTATTCTTTCACTCCCACCTTTATCCCTTGCCTTACGGCGCGGTTCAGGTCTCAGCCGAGATGTGAGACAGGTACTGCGCCATTTCCTTGCCTCAAGAACCACCATGGATGGACGGCAAATCTATTTCTTCAAAAAGTGCATGCGGACGGTCTTGTATTCGATGGCCATCACTCATGCCTGACGGCGACCTGTGTGGCCGACTCCAGGGCCCTGTTCTGGACAACCGGGCCTGGGCTGGTCAACACGGCCTTCCACTGCTCGAAAGTAAGTTCACGAACAATATTTGCCGGTGGCGGCGCTATGGTACACTCCCATAAGATAAAATCATAGGTTGCCATCTCCTGGCTTCATTTCCCCTTCGGATTAATCTCTTCGAGGTATATTTGACTCAACACGTATAGACTGAGAAAAGGTCTACTCTGCAGTCTTCTCCAAACGCATTCCTGCGCCTTGATCAACGGCTTGCAGGGGAAAAGAAAATCCTGCGCTCCAGTTTATAACAGCTTGTAATGTCTCGAAAGGACACAAGCCCATCTCTCGTCGATTTGCCTGGAACGGCTGGCCGCCAGCTCGGCTGACGAAACCTCGAGCATTCATGTCAACCGCCTCGTTCCCTGGGTTCCCAGTGTGTTCCGGCAGGCAGACAATTTCCACCTCCAAAGTTCCTCACCCTACGGCCCGATTCAGCAATTGTGCAGCTGTAAGAGATATTCTACCTTTCGCCAACCTTCGGACGGCTGTTTTCGAACCGCTGAAAATCAGCATTCAATGCCGGCCTGAGGAGGAGGGCCCCTGTTCAGTCTTCCGTAAGCAGGCTTCGAGATTGTTTTCAGCAGACTTGGCTAAAGGAGCCAAGCGCCTTTTGTCAGGCACACGACATCCGGCTCACAACGCCACAGAACGATTGGTACTCCTAAGCCCAGTTTACCATATTTAGGCACTAAACACAATGCAGAATAAAGCTTCACTACATTTTTCTAAGGACCGAAACGAACGCATGCATATTACGTCTGCGTGTTTGAAATGCAGCACAGACAACAAATGAGAGGAATTTATTACAGTTTGGACAGCTTGATATCTACAAAAAATTGAAGAGCTTTCCTAAGCGATGTGTCTTTAAAATTATTTCAGTATTTTTCAAATGCATTTCAGGACCATCTAGCGTGCCATCAAGACTAGTTCCTTTCTTTCGGCAGCAATATATACATACAAGTCTTCCACTCAAAACCATATAGCTCCACATAAACCGGAAAACATGAACTGTAACCAGACACGTTAAAAACTAGTAATTATTCTATATTCATTGATATGGCCTGCATTATTCCAGTCGCCAGAATGTTATGCATAAGCATCAGAATTCTCGAAAATTTCGAAACACTCCAGATTTAAGCACTTCAAGGGCGAGCCGGTTTTCAGTTTCATACACACGCATATCGCTGATCTGTGGTGGCATACGCCACTTGCGGAGTCCGCACTGTTCCAACTAGCAAACACGTGAGGCGAGCACGAGAGCTGTGGTCACAGCTCGTGGCAGAAGCTCGTCTCGTTTCGGGCAGTGCAGTTGTGGGCGGAACGGAATTCACGCATGTTGATGAGCGGAAGCGTACAGCGCCGCCCACGAGCTAGAGTGCCGCCTTCGAGTGTGACTCCGGCCGAGGAACAGGCCAGCAGGCAGAAGCGTGCAAAGAACACGCGTTGCTGCAGCATCCAGTGTTCTTGGGCGGCACGCACGTCCCGCGTCCGCCGCAGGGCGCGCCGCTCTACGAGTCCCCGCAGCGCGTCAAAGGCGATCCGCAGAGCCCGGCTCCACACAAACAGGGTGCGCTCGAGGCCCGGCTCCGCTGTGGCGATGCTGCCGTTGGGTTCGGTTGGGTTGAGCTGACGCTGCCAACACTGCACTGTCCTGCGCGTTTGGAGCATTTTTGCTCAGAGGCGTGGTAGGCCGCGACAGGGTAACACCCAACAAGATGCGTACGAAGTAAAGTCGAACATCGGACAGGCATGCATCGAGTGCCCACGGCATTGAAACTATCTTTTTGAGAGAAACCTGGCTGCTCCGATTTCTTCTCACGTCACCATCTTCCTAAACTCGCCATGTAGACACAGAATTCTGGCCGTTAAGCTCTCTGCCATCTAGCTTGAGGATCTGTATTTCTCCCTATCATGGGCGCATCTGTCGTACTCGATTAGGCGTGGGAATTGGGGAAAAGCGTAGCTTTGATGTCTTAACAACGTCGGTTCTCCAGCGGCCACTTTCAAAACTGATGATGACGATGCTAGGCTCTTATGCCGCAAAGGCATCTAAGGCCAAAGAGCGCCAAACACGAAGTTTTAGTTAGTACGAATAAATAATAGTGGGACTAGTTGTGCAGGCACCAAGCTAAGCGTGCGTGAACGCTGAATAAGGAGGAATATACAAAAGAAGGATGCTTAGCTTATCACGATGGCAAAACCTTCCGCGATAACCGTGCACTCCGTGCCGCCTATGTGAAAAGTGATGAGAGAGAAGGCTTCGAAATTTGTCGATAGTGCAGTTGCGAGCGCCCGTTTGGTCCTCCTCCTGCAACTCTCTACAAATCGATCAACTGGTGTCTGCTGCAGATCAGGGAGAAACACTTCTCGGCTCTTCCGTTCTTTACAAGAGCTTTGTACGAGTTTCTACACTGCAATACCCGCCATGGGACATTCTCTTCCAGCATTTTTCAAAACTTCGATACGTGCTGCGCGAAGGAGTTTATCAAAACCACCATTTAATATTTTTGTTTATTCACAGTTTATTTTTAAATTACGTGAATTTGTGACAATGATTATATACAGGAAATGTCCCGTGGTGCATAAATTTAATGAGCCCTCCCGAATAAAAAAAAACAACTCCTGATGATCAGAAACCTACGACTTGACAACTTCAGTCCCCCACGAAATGCATTTCTTTTTTTTGGCGCTGATAAAAATTAACAAAAATGCCCACAGAGCCGTAGAACTCTGTAATTCATTACCGCTTTCACTCGCATTTCTCGCATTCATAGAGGTGAAAAATTTTCCCTCGTCTTGAGAACAGGACATCACTGTCCGTTCGCCATAACTGTCAAGTTATGGCTGTTCTAATTGTTAGCCTAGATCGCTCTGCGGCCCGAACGCTTTGATTCGTATGCGCATGTTTGGCATTTGCTCAGCGGCGGTGGCACCGAACGCAGCGGCCTTCGCTAACGGCAGTATTCATACTTTGCAGACTGCTATCCAGGCCCAGCGCTTTTCTTCGAGTTTGCTGCCCCCATTCCTCTGCAAGGACGCCGAAGCAAGTGATTGGCCTGCTGCTCCTGGATGGGACTACGTCAGCCACAATATCTTGAAAAAGACGGAGCTGACCCACGCTCGGCGCATTTGCTCAGCGGCGGTGGCACCGAACGCAGCGGCCTTCGCTAACAGCAGTATTCATACTTTGCAGACTGCTATCCAGGCCCAGCGCTTTTCTTCGAGTTTGCTGCCCCCATTCCTCTGCAAGGACGCCGAAGCAAGTGATTGGCCTGCTGCTCCTGGATGGGACTACGTCAGCCACAATATCTTGAAAAAGACGGAGCTGACCCACGCTCGGCGCATTTGCTCAGCGGCGGTGGCACCGAACGCAGCGGCCTTCGCTAACAGCAGTATTCATACTTTGCAGGTTAGTTGGGTTTTTCTGTAGTTTTCCTTGCAAACTACCTGCCCCACCACCGCCGCTGGTGCTGAAGTGCATTCTGTGTGTTTTGCATCTTTTGCTTTGTTACACATGGCTGCAAACGACTCCTGCTTGGTTTGCAATGAGCTGCTACCGGAAAACGGCACGTATCCGATGTGCTGTGAATGTGGTTATGGTTATCACTTAGGATCCTGCTCCGGAGTTTCTAAAACTGCCTTTAAATCTAAAAGTCTCGCAGATAGGAAGGAATGGACGTGTCAAACATGCGTCATTTTATCGGCTCGCGGCACTGCATCACCTAGGAAAGAAAAGCCGGAAAAGGAACCTGCCTTTCAGGACGTTTTACTACAGATAAATAAGAAGCTGGCAGAAATAACGGAGATAAAAGCCAAGGTCGGGACACTGCTGCAAATTAAAGAAACTGTAGACAGAATGGAACATTCTGTTCAACATATGTCTGAGAAGTACGACGAGGTACTTGTAGAAATGAAACAGCAGTCAGCTGAAATCGCGGCTCTTCAAAAGAGGGTGGAAAAGGTTGAGGCTACTAACACCCGACAGGAAGTTCAGGAGCTAAGGCAAGAATTGAACAGCTTAGAACAATACACTAGGCAACAGAATTTGGAAATTCATGGGTTGAAACACGATAGTAATGAAGACCTGCTTGGTAAACTAAATGCACTGGCAAATGAACTAAAACTTCCTCTGCTGTCCGAACATGAGCTCGATGGCCTGCACAGGCTGCCCGAGAAGAAAGGAAAATCGCCGGCGGTACTTGTTCGCTTTGTGTCACGTACAACACGGGACCAGTGGATGGCGAAGAGGCGTGTTCACAGTGACACGAATTCAGGTGTGCATATGCTCGACAATCTGACGGCATATAACAAAAAGCTGCTATTGGCAATGAAGAGGAAGGCTGCGGAAATGGCTTATCAGTACGCTTGGCAAAGCAATGGAAAGTTGTTTGTGCGCAAGGCACAAGGCGACACAGCTATTCGTATTGAAAGTCATGCAGATCTAGATAAGATTCGCTGAATCTGTTCTATTTCCTGCTGTGTTGTTCATTCAAATTTCTGATGTCACAGCCCCGAGTAAATACTTATCATGACTGCTCGTCTTTTACACGCATTGCACAGACTGAAAGTGGAAAGATGTCATTGTTTCATGTTAATATCAGAAGTTTAAAAAACAAATGGAACGATACTGAGTTATCTTTGAGTTCTTTGAACCACCAGTTTGATATTTTGGCCTTCACTGAAACGTGGTTTTTAGACGAAACTGAGGTTGTCGGGGTCCCAGGCTATAAAGAAGTAGGCGTGTACAGATGAACACGAAAAGGGGGTGGAACTTCACTCTACATTAAAGATAAACATTTGTATGAAGTCCTGCCTGAGTTTTTTGTTGTATGCGACCACTATGAGTCTGTCGCCGTAATAGTTCATGGGACCCTAATTGCTTCAGTTTATCGTCCACCTTCTGGTGATATCAATGACTTCTTGAATTTTGTTTCTAGTATTTTCGAACATGCCTTACTACTCAATGTACCTATTGTTTGCGTTGGTGATTTCAACATTGATCTGTCATCTGAAACCGCTCTTTGCCTACGTTTCCGTGATACCTCCGAGTCGTTTGGCTGTTTTAACGTTATAAATGCACCAACCAGGATAACACCTAACACAGAAACACTGCTTGACCTGTGCATAACTAGCCATAGTAACGAGGAAACTATTTCAGGAATTTTAACACTGCCACTTAGCGATCATCTACCCATATTTTGTTTTTTTCCATGGGCAAAAAGAAGGAGGTCGTCACCAGTTCGCTCCAATCTTTCATCGTAATTATAGTGCTGAGGCGCTAGCTACGTTCCGTACTGAGTTAGAAGCGACAAACTGGGATGATGTCTACTCGGAGGAAAACCCAAGTTTATCCTATGATATTTTCCTACTTAAGGTAAAGGAAAGTTATAACAAAGCATTTCCTTTGCAGCCGGCGAAAGTTTGCAAGAAATCCAGAAAACCCTGGGTAACCAAACAGTTATATAAAAGAATAAAGGCATGCGATAAACTGTACGACAAGTTTGTTCGGTCAAAGAACCTTGATCTCTTAGCTGAATATAAACGAACCAAGAACAAGCTCAGTTCAGATCTTAAGAAGGCCCGGTTACAATACTACACGCAAAAGTTTGAAGCCATCTCTAGTAATACCGAAAAGGTATGGAACTGCCTCAAAGACATTATTGGAAAAACTAGCAACAAGCTACCTAACGTTCTTAAAATTGATGGTGTTGAGTATAAGGACACTTGTTTGGCAAATAAATTTAACACTCATTTTGTAAACTCAGGGGCTACGACACAACAGGTGGTAGATATGGATGGACTTGACAAATACTTATCTCCTAGTGTGGTTGATTCATTGTTCCTGACTCCATGCAGTGAGCATGAAATTATTTGCTGTCTTAGCTCTTTAAGCAAAAATGCTGCCCCAGGGAACGATGATATCAAGGCTCTGTCTATAGCATCTGTTGTTGACCTCATATCTCTTCCTCGGCAGCATATATGCAATAGCTCGTTAGCTACAGGAATCTTTCCAAACAGCATGAAAATTGCAAAGGTGGTGGTTCTTCATAAAGGTGGTGCGCATGATGATAACAACAATTACAGACCTATTTCAGTACTGCCATTATTTTCTAAAGTGCTTGAGAAAGTGATAAAATCACGCCTAAGTAAGTTCTGTATTGAAAGAGAGCTTCTTGTGAGGCAGCAATACGGTTTCCGTCCAAATAGCTCAACTGAAATAGCCCTTCTGAATATTAAAAACAAGGTTATCAATAATTTTGAAAATAACCGATTCACGCTAGGTCTGTTCCTTGATTTCAGAAAAGCGTTTGATTCTATTAAGCATCAAATATTATTTTATAAACTTCCTTTTTATGGAATCCGTGGCGTTGCTCTCAATCTGATTCGTAGCTACCAGACGGATAGATACCAATTTACAAGCCTTAATGGACATTCTTCTATTCTAGAACCGATTGCATATGGTGTTCCACAAGGTTCAATCCTGGGACCCCTGCTGTTTATAATTTATAATAATGATATTGTCCTCATACCAAATACACCCGATATTATACTTTATGCAGATGACACCAGTGTGTTTTTTTTTTCAGGAAAACGGTTATCTACACTAGAAACCCTCGCGAACACCTGGCTACATGAGCTTTCATGCTGGCTCCGGATAAACCAAATGCAATTGAACGTTCGGAAAACAAAGTACGTAATGTTTAAGCCGCGAAATAAACCTGAAAATTTTAATATCCAGGTCAAGTACCAAGACTCAGCCCTTGAACGCGTTTCCATTTATAGGTTCTTAGGTGTCCTATTTGAGGAAAACTTAAGCTGGACTTCTCATATAAATAAGGTTCACACAAATATCTCTAGATCTCTAGGCATTTTGTATAAAGTGAGATATTTAGTTCCCAGCTCTATTAAACGTCAGTTGTATTTTGCTTTAGTACAGTCTCATTTACATTACTGTCTGTTAATCTGGGGCACCACTACCAAGACAAACTTGAGCAGGCTTGAGATATTTCAAAAACGAGCTCTCCGTTGCATAGAAGATGTAGGTCCGCTAGAACATACATACCCATTATTCTTAAAACATAATTTACTCAAGATAAACGGACTGTTTCAACTAAAGCTTGCATATCATATATATCATGAAGTCACCCGTGACCCAGTTTCCTTTTATGCATTATACTTCCCTAACAAGAAACCTTATGATTTCAGGTATAGTCACTTTCAAATGCCTCTGATGAGAACGAATTATGGTATGCAGCACATTGATCACTTAATTCCTGATTTACTTAATAAACACCCACGTATTACTTCTGCAGCAGCCTCGTTCCCCCGGTAACTTCAAGAACAATGTTAAAATGTACCTTCTGTCCCTGTCTCCTCCATAAAGTGTCCAGTTTTGTTTTTTTTACTCGCTGGGTGTATGTCCAGGTTCGCTATTTTTGGTTTTGTTGTCCTAAAGACGTAGGAGACATGCGATGCGGGTTTCATTGTTTTTGGTTTGCGTGCTATTTCTCCCCTTGCCTGTATGTTAATTCTGTGTATCTCATTGTTTGCTATGTCAATTTTTTTGTTTTATCCTAGAGACATTTTAGCTATGCGTTGTTGTTTCCTTCATTTTTCATTGCATTTGTGTTAATTATGTGTAACTCATTGATCCTTACATATAATTCATGTAGTACGTATGCGATGTTGTTACTTTTCTTGTTTTGCTTTGTGTATTTTGCTGTATAATTTGCCACCCCCCTGAGCAATGTAACGGGTGACGGGGTCACGTCAGGCAAAAAATGAATTGCCTTTTGTCCCGTCACCTCTGACAAATCGATGTCAAATAAACTTCAAACTTCAAACTTCAAACAGTTCTTGAAAAAAAAAAACTAAATGCTTCTATAAATCGGAGGACTTCGTTTCGGTTACAAGAAGTAAAGTATATTACTGATTTTAGTCGGACAGTCAATGCCGCATGAACGCTGTTAACACCCTTTTCCGATCCCAGAGTCATAATTCACTCTTCTTGCGAGTTGAACAAAATGCCATGACATTCTCTGAGCTCAAGGCACAAAAAAAAACCTGTAAGCAGATTCATACTGAACCATCCAGCTTTTAAACGGCAAGTAAATTACCAGGAAACCAGACGCGGCTACAACACTGCTTGATACAGGCCATGCTTGAAACGGCTGGTGTGCCACCAAGCTGTTGGATTGACGTGTTAGAGTGTAAGGCTTACTTCTACTGATATATCAGTCGTAATGGCATTGACATACTCTCATGATGTTGCTGTCAACCGGCTTTCACTTGTCACAGCTACTAGCAGGCGCATGGTCTCGTATCACGAAATCCCAAACCATTATCGCGATCTTCGATCCACCTAGCCCCGCTCCTCACGATTTTTGACTAAACTACGATATGTGAGATGGCGTCAGGTTCAGTGCCGTGCGTTCCCATCCCCTGCTTTCTTAGCTTTGGTCCATCCAGTCCTGTTCTCGCCAGAGTGTACCTTTTGTGGGGCACCTGAAGCTTATTGCAATCACATTATGTTTCAGTGCTGAGAATTCCCTCCACCAGCCACTTGGCAACTATCAGGCCTCGAGCGTAAGGAGGCTGCGGTGTCCAGCTCTGACCCGGATGTTCAAAAGCAGCCGGCAGACTGGGCTTTGGAAATCGCCGGGAAGCTCCATTTTCCGGCCACATCACATAGCCAAGAGCCGACCGGTCATTAAGCTGCACCCACCTTAAGGCTCCCAATACTGCAATAAAGTTTTTCACCACCAACAGGTGCAATTCGATTGGCCTCGTCGCCGGAGCGGCTTGGTGACCGGGCAAGAATGCAGCTGGAAACCGCGACGACATTGGTACACCATTGAATAGATTGCCTCTTTTTTGCGATATATTGTTGAGGTGTATTCGTATATGTATCAGTATATAATATACCTAGTCTGCAACATCTCGCTGGTGCTAACTGTAGCCACAGAGACACGGAAAAAGCATCCGGTGAGGAGTCTACCTAGGCATGGTCTAAAAAATATCGTCATTATAGCTTGCAAGGACGCCTTCAGTACGAAACTGGAGGGATCGTTAGCCGACCTGCATTGCATCAGTTATCAGATAAATAACGAATGCTTGTAGAGTATATAGTTGATGGGCTTCATAAGCTGACAGCTATAGGTCTTGAAGACGCGTTTACATTTCTTGTGTTCCACTGCCTTCACCGAGCCGAGTTACACATCATTCGGTCAGGCACATGCATTCATTTTTAGGGTGAGAATAAAAATTCGCAATAATAGAAAAGCGGTTTAAAACGCATAAGCCCCAGCCGATGCAAAGACCACATCATTGTGCCTAACCCCCCGAGTAGCACTCCCGGGAACCAAGTTCTCATTAATTTGTTTACAATGCAAACAAACTTTAGGTGCGCTTTATTGTCCTAATCATAATTTGTGAACGCACCCGACCAGTGGAGGCAGGCCACCCACGTTCTGCAGAAGCTGCCATTGTGCTCAGCAGAGGCAGAAAAGCTGAGCTGCCATTGCCAGTAAGGAAATATCAGCAAATTTATCGCCTGTGCCGTTAAAATGACTCGCATTGACCTGTGAGGAATAGCCCTGCTCACATAAAGAAACTTGATGGACTTCAGCACTGACTTACTTGTTCAGAGATCTACGCGAAGCCTCTGTCCACCATTCGCCAGGTGCTTCCAATGTTGCATCAGGGATGAGTAGAGGACTGCCTGGGGCCACCGCCTGCAGGTTGCAACGAGTCACAAAATGAAAACGCACCCCCACACTGCAAAACAAGTGACGTTGATATCGAACAAGCTCGAAAGCATGAAACCGCTTTGGAAACCGGCGCTCACCTCGTGATAACAGGGAAATTATATTTGCGAGTGTACTTGGTAATGAGTCAATGACTTTGAAAAACAGAAGTATAAAAAGACGCGAAAGCGTTTAGCGCTAAACTAATTCGCCTGCGGATACCACGCCAGTGTAGAGCGACGTTCTGTGTGAGCAGTTTACGATTATTGTTGTATCTGTTAATTTGTTTGAATCTCCTCTTCTACACCTAGCAGTGCGGGACCTTGAACCCTCTTTCAATGCGCCTCGGTTTTTATAGCGCATTTAGCTGCAGTGTGGAGAGCTCTTGAAGGGACGAAGTCATCTGTAACACTCATTGGTTAGGTTGGTCCTAAAAATTGAGAAGATAATGCCATGCCTGAACTACCTATGAGTCCATACCACTGGATAAGAATAGAACTGGAGTAAACAGCACTGACAGCCGCATTTAATATATTATTGGTTGCAGAATATTCCAAATTCATGGGCGACCAGGCTGGACCAATCGTATCGCACCCGGACGAAAGCCGCAAACGTAAGGCATGATGTTGGGCTTGTCTGTTCGTAGTGAATGCAAAAAAAAATTATGCGCGAAGACGACGGGGGAAGAAAAGACACAAAGACGCACCCACAAAGCGCAGAACTTCAAACTAACTTTATTTTGTGAAAACAAGGCGCTTATAATAGGTATCAACGTGATAAACAAGGCACACACGCAAAAACATCGTGTACAGTGCGAAGACAGCATCGACATTCGATATCCTTTAAAAGCGCCCAGTTTTCACAAAATAAAGTCAGTGCGTCTTTGTGCCTCTTGTCCCATCGTCTTCGCGCAGATTTTTTTTTTTTTTGGCATCTGTGTTGCATTAAGTTGTCTCCATTCTGAGTATCTCGGTAGCCTGTACTCCGACACAACCTTTTCTGGCAATGGGCAGGAAGCTACCCAGCCGAAACACGGCGTCTTTTGCTATGCAGCAGAATGTGGTCCTTCGTTGCAGTTATTAGTTTTTTCATAAAACACTGTATATTGTCAACATTCGTAGCTTAAAGCGTTATACCAAGACGACTGACACCTTTAAATCTAATAAAGCAAAAAAAAAGGTATGGTTACTATAACGAATTTGCTAGGTACCTGCTAAGCGCGTCTTGTCACAAAGAGCTTCGATAGGTGACGCCGACGACACGAGCAAGTAATCTACAGCAACGGAGAGGAAGGTACCACTACGGTCGCTCGCATAAGGCAACGCGCCAGGTAGCCAGGCGCTATGGCACGCGGCTGAACCATGTACTGATTGCACAGCTGCGGACGCTCTGTCCTTGTAGCCATCTCCACATTGCTAAGAACACGGCCGGTCTCGAGGGGAGCGGGCGCTTTTCTTCTTATACGGCCTTCGTAATGGGGTCTGTTTCCGCCTCCAGCCGCACCTCGGTGGTGTCGCCACTGCCCCACTGTTCCGCCGCTGCGACCACCGTTCACGCGGAAGGAGAACGCGCGCTTGCTCCCAGTTCGGCCCGCGTCAGTGGTAACCGTCAAACCTTTATATTTTACCTCTTACGCTTTACGCAAAGATCGCGTAGTCAGCCCCTTTGCAATGGGAGAATTCTGAAACAACGGATTAACGTTTGCGCGTTCTCTCTTTTAGCCCGAGTGTGTATGGTACCATGTATGCTTCGAGCACAGACGTCAACACGATTTACCCTTATACTTGGCTAAAAAGCAAGGCAACTAGCCTCTGTAGTTCGTCTTCCGGCAGGTCTGAATGAGTGTGTAGAATGATATGCGACGTGTAACACTGGATGGCAAATTTAAAAGAGTAAAAGATTCTGCAGCGCAAATATAGCTCTTGAAATTTCAAGCGCAGCTGCTTTAGTTTTGAAAAACAGGGGCATTACAAGAATGCATGGTGCTGCCCATTAAAACGCATCATTTCATTCACGAAAGGAAGGCGTATGGGCAGAACCCAACCCTGGCCGCAGGAGCAGAGCACGTTGCACGCACGCGATGTCCGAGATCTCCTCTTCTTGGAAAGGCTGCAGTTTGAAGTTTGCTGGCGTCTCAGGACAGCGCATCCCATCCAGTGACAACTAAAAAATTAGGCCAGTTGTTGACAGTAACTGCAAGCACGATCTAACTGCCAGCAAAGCAAAATTAGTCCGGAACTGCGCTCTGTCTCAATAAAATCGGCTTTCACGAGCGAACAGACTTATCTGAGAGGCGATGACTACCAGCTTTGTATTATTCTCCTGCATTTCGGCAGCCTTGTCATCGCTTTCGATAAACCTCCTGAGAGCATGAACTTTTCCTCACCTCATCAGGAAACAAAGTATCACCCCAAAAAGAGGTTTTCCGCAACCTAACGGAGCTCCACTAATAAATCTCACTGCAATGTGCGTTATACCAGCTGGCTTTGCTAACAATGTAAGGAACTAAAAATTAAGATTTGCGATGCTTAGTTGTTAATGAAAGTGCCCGAATTTAATAGAATAGAGGGTATTTCACCTTCAACTGCATAGTCTGAGGTCTTTTACAAGGATATTTAAACCAAATATTTTTAGGCAGCTGCAGGACACGCCGCAGGTTGAATATACGTCAACAAAAAATGACGCTCTTTATGGTAGCTCAAGTCACTCACTTGACATACATAATTTCTTAAATTTCAATACTCAGTACGCGTCAATATCTTTGGCAGCATACGCAGCTTGTGCTGGCTGCTTCTCTAATTACGTTCTGGTAACGTTAGTCACTCCAGAATGACGACAAGAAAGCTTGCGTTTGCAACTCGAAAACTGTTTATTTGGCGAACTCGACATGTCTCGAACAGAAAGCAGCACAGCAGCGCAGCGATAAAACAAGTGCTCAGTGGACTAAGGTCAGAAGTACGGTCGCTCTCGGCCTTGCAAAATTTTAAGGTGACAAGGAACTCGAAACATTAGACGCCTAATGTGCTTACGACAATTTTTAACACGAAGAGAGACAGACTTGCGCGCGGCTACAGTCATTCCAGAGAAATCTGGTGGCCTCTAGTTTGACAAACAAAAACGGAAAGGCCGCGTGACATTGGCTTCGAGCAGAGAAGAATGCATTACAATGCTTCTTGACACTTGCGCGCACATTAGTAGTTAGTATTCTTTTGAGCTATCGATACAGGCCTCTCGTTTAATGAAGTTGTGGCGTATATGAGAGTGAAAACAAGTACTCAGGACGTGCGAAGAACAATATAGGCCTAATATCTCCCAGCAATAAATGTATTTGACAGTTAAACGCTAGTGTATATAAATTTGACTTTCAACTCTACAAGTGTCGTCTCAAGCCACCAGCTACGGCGCTATCGGATTTACGGCGGACGCTTAGTAGAGTATTTATTTCTCCGCGATGTAGTGCATTTCTATGGGACGAAAGCAAAACTTTCGTTCTCTGAGTTTTCATTCTGTTCCCCTCAGCATTAACCTGTCGTTTAATCGCGGACCATGAGACGTCCGAGAGAATGTGATGAGAGTTTTTCCTTCTAGATTTAAAGCCCCAAATGCCCGACATAGTTAGAGGAATGAGAGAGTGAGTCTTCATTTTGAATGCTTTCATCGAGCCAATTTTGTGATGAAGAATCTGTGCACATGTGGACTGTGTTGAAGATACGCAGCTTAAACATGTGCATTTTGTTTTCTTTGATTTCGGTGCTACGGTCACCATGAACAAGCGGGATAGAGCGGGCCGCCGCAGATGCAGGCGTGGAGCCAGCTGTTAACCAGCGGTAGGGTTGTCGCGCCTCTAGCGACGGCGGGCGGCGTAATTCCAGGAAAAAAGCTCGCATTGCTTCCGCGGCGAATGCAAAGGCCGTATGAAAAGCGCGCGCGCCCGCTCGAGACCGGCCATGCCAAGGAAGCGCTACTTTGCTCAGCAGTGTCCAGATGGCGCCATGGATCCGGTCATAGTCAAGGGCGAGCTCAGTGGCACAAAGCCCCTCAGATTTCTTCCTTCCGTTCCACACACTTCGTCTCTTTTAAGGGTGAACGCTGCTAACGCCGTAGAATCGAAAGAGGTGCCCTTAAGCGCTGTCGTGCTAAAACCAGACCAGTTTAGGAGCAACTCCACCGCTGCCATGACTAATCGACGCTTGCGACAAGCCTCGTTTCACTTCTCGAAAGGATGGCGTAGTTCATCAGGAACAAGGTCTTACGTTAACCATACCAATTTTGGTGAAGTCGTCCATTGTTTGATCTTGGGGTGCTATATCTGGGCCCAATAAATGCATGGAGATGTGGACTGCAAGCCAGGTATATAGATTTATAGATAGGTTATAGATTTATACAAGACCCAGTCAGGAGGTTTAGCACCTCCTTTTGTCTTGCCTCGTGGGCAATACCTGTATGTTGCCCAAAGGAGAAATAAACAAAAAAAATTAAGACTTCGACGACTGATAGGACCACTTAGTGGCGTGTTCCCTCGCAAAAATTGAAATGCCGCCACCAGGAGTACTATTCCGGTGGTGGAAAACTGCATTGAACATAACAGTTGCGTGGTTGTTCTCCCAGTGTTTGTAAAGTGCTGTAAAAGGATCAATGCACTCCCGATAGGAAGTAGGAAATATGCAGCTGCGTCACGGAGGAAAGATGGCGCGAAAACGTGGGCAGGTACCCACATCATGGCTTTAGCATTTCATGCATCGCGAACGCACGTGAGGCATCTCATAAGAATTTGCACAAGCAAACATTTTGATGAGCCAGTAGTTTCATTTTGCTTGACCCTTTCCTTCTCACGCGAAAATTGCCAATTTGGGTGAACTGAACTAATTTTTTATGAGAACCATCAAGCGCATCACATATTGCAATACAGGATATTGTATCTCATTAGTTGCACTTTTGTATGACAAAACGCGACTTGTGTGCCCCAAATGTTTCGAAAATTTATTGGTTACTTACGCTAGTAACACTTATAAAGAATACAAGTAAATCAAAAATAAGTCGCTGCACTGAGCCAGAAATCGATTGCAAAAAATGTAAAATGTCCAAACGGTGCACATGTTCTAAGCTACCGCTATTGTGGTTTTGAGCTGGATCCATAATACAATGCACTTTCCGTGGCCTTTCAAATTAAGCTATATAACTTCTGCACCACTACAGAAAGAAGTGGCGTTAGGTCATAAAATGGAGGCAGATGAGGGATTCGCTGCGCATTACACTTGACAGCATGTTGCAAATGCCCTAAAGCTCCAAATAAAAGAGCTCTATTCATTTACAAATCAAGCGCGCTGCATAAAATACAACACAAATGGCAGAACAAACCACATCTGAGAACGCACTAATGCCACGGGTTTCTGAGACGACACCTCGCAATGAGAACTGAAATCCGACCATTCCATATGGTTGTCTAACTCACCACTGCTTCTCTAGAAAAGAAGTGCTCAGTATAGCTGTTCGCCTTTCAGGAGCGCGCAGAGAAAGAGACGCCATGATCGCCCACCTCCGGTCTAAGGGTCATATGCTCACTTTTCATACCGCCTCCTCGCGTTACAAATTAAAAACAGAAGCTGAAACCAAAAATATGGTGTTTTAGAACCAAACAACATGATGCAGCTTGTGCAGGAGCGCAAACTTTAATTTTAGTGACAGGTAGAAAACGCCGGTCCGACGGCCTACATCACGAAAAACGGGGCCTGGTCGTCCTTGACATCTTCATAACCAAAAACCTCCTCGCGCATTTAGTAAAATGCCTTGCAAGTATGTTCCAAAGATTCTAAAGCATTAAATTAAATCACTCTCCTCATTTATTTGTCAAGCCCACAACTTTAAATATAACGTGAACGGTAAAACGAAACACGTGTTTAAACGCGATGATGTCCTGGGCCTCTGCGACGAAGTCCTGCAATCGAGACTAAAATCAAACCAGTGCTCGTGGTTGCCTAATTTACCACTCCTGCACTAAAAAAAGAGAGCAGAAGGACCAAAAGTGCTCTCTGTAGCCTTTCGCATTAGAGGAGCGCGCAGCGAAACGGACGCCATGATAAGCGACCAGCGGACTAAGTCTGTTCATGTTTCATTTTTCATGTTGCGTCCTCACGTTATAAAAAATGAAAGAAAAAAAATAACTGAAAACAAGGAAATGGTGCTATAGAAGCAAACTAGATAACGCAGCCTGTCGAGGAGCGCCGCCTTGAATTTTTGTTGCCAGGTTCAAAACATCGCTCATATTTGACCGATGGCATAAGCCGCGTTTGGAACAATTTAAGATTGGTAAGAACAGAACAGAGATCAACAGAAAGTGTACGCAGTTCAGTGTGTTCACGTGTCTCGCTTTGTTTTGATCTTCTTTAGGCAGTTCTCAGTGAACTACAGCAAGATAAAACAAACACCACAAAATTTTGCTGGAATGTCAAGTATCACAACTGCACTGAAATTCCATGCTGATTTATCACTTTTGTGGCTAAGACGTGCCTAACATTCAGCGCCGCGTTGCGGTTATGGAATAACCTGCGAGAGCTGTTGAGCAAATGCCTGAAAGCTGCTTCGAATCCCTGGCAACCAGAGCAATTGGTATGTACTTCACTCGCCATCAAAGCGTCCATTCATGCTTGCAGGAAGTACAATGGCTGGTTTATATTTCTCTGTAATCTATTCAGCACAAGCGTATTGACTCTGCGCTTTTGCGTCACAGCAGTGCTCCCGTCTCAGACACACTTTTCTAAAGCATATATACTGCAGATAGTAAAGAGTCGTATTCTGCTAGTCTTTTTGGTTTTGAATTATTATAGCTTTTGATGGACGCAAATGTACGGACGGGCAGATACGTGCTTGTCTTCACTTTCGCAAGGGTTTCAAGAATGCTGGATTTTCCAAGTAGTACAAAATACCTCGGACATCTCCTTCGCGATGAGAACTCCAAGTGTGCCATAGTTGAAGCTCTCGGGCAGGTCTTCCTCGTAGAAGAGCGGCGGTATCGTGTAGGCCGTGGGTACCACCAGGCTCCGAGTGAGCGGAGAAAACTCCATCGTGGCTCTGGCCTGGTCCTCGGCGAGCCGATCTAGAGCCAAGCGCGCTCCCGAATCTCGCGCTAACACTTGCGATGCCTTCAGCAGGTGCAGGAAGTCGGACGAGAAGTTCCCAGCAAGCACAAAGCCTGCTTTCAGACGCAAGGTGTTCATGATCGATGGGGGAATTCAATTTCAAGCGTTGGTGGCAGTATCTTGAGATAAGACATACAGTTACTTGCGCAAACTCTTACAATAGAGACAGAACACAATGAACGCATAAGAATGGGCACAATTTGTAATCCTCATCATAGAGCAGTTAGCAGCACCAACATGATTTCCGAAAATTTTAGACTTGTTATTCTTACTCGCTCAGATGCCACTTAGGACTAAAATAAATTATTCTTCGACATGAATTTTGTATTGTGCCACTTAGGACTAAAATAAATTATTCTTCGACATGAATTATGTATTGTGTGCATTGAAGATCACTAGTAGATATCTACGGAGCGATCTCGATATTGCTTGCAAACGTCTGTACAAGGCGTTATTGTACTCGCAGAATTTACTTCGGCTGCTGTGAAATGACTGTAGCTTTGATTTAGTTCTGTTCCTTTCTTTATAACCCTCCAGAACATTTGGATGCCAAGAACAACAAAGGGGGCTTGGTAGGCTTCCTATGTAACAGTGAAAGGCGGAATCATTGTTAGTTCGGATTAGAATGCGTAATGGAACATCGCAAGCTAAAAGAGAGGCGCTGGAAGGTGATAAACAGGACAGAACGCGGAACCTCAATGATATTTTAATTCCCTAACTACAAATTCATACAGCATCGTAGTCACATCTGGAGAATGAGTAGCAATACATCAAGTTACTCTGGCATGCTGGCGCGTGTTGCGCTAATTTCCATCAAGACAGGCGACCTCTCTTTTTGTTAGCAAGACAGATCACCTCCATAAGGAAACCGTGCACAGTTAAGCCTTCGAAGCCTTTGTCAAGAGGCCATGCTCATACTTGTTCACGATAAAGAATTTGGAAGGACTTACTCTATTTCTTCGTGATAACGATGTCACTTATGAATCCTTGCTCAGCTTTAGAGCCCAGCTCTTAAGTGCCACGGGGAACCGAGCGCCGTACGCAGCGGGCACGATGCAGCGGGGGAGGAAAAAATATTGGCGATGGTTTAGCTTTGGTTAAACCTGGAGTGACGCGATAGTTATAGCTGGCCGAGCGGAACTTGATCACGTGACCAACCACGTGACGAACCACGTGATCAGCGGGCGCCGTGCCGCCGGCAACTGCTCTGCACCACGTGACCAACCACATGACAGCGTGGCGGCGCACCCACGGCGTGGCGGCGCTGCCCCCGCCACGGCGCCGTGCCACGCTGAAGGCTCGAAATGCTACCGTAACGTAGCTATCACTACAAAACGACGTTAACGAAGAGCATGAGGATGAAAATGGAGCCGGGTCCGGTGGCGGCGGAGCTCGGCACAAACTTCAAATTTGCCGACCGACTCGTTGAGCGAGCATGTGCCGTGGCGCGCCTGTACCTGTTCGTTTTTTCTCTACAGGCACGATGGCGCTGATGACGTCAAGGAACACAGTTAAATAAAAATTTTAAAAGAGGCGAGCATCGTGGCAACTGCCACCACCCCGTCCGTCCATCCGTCTGTCCGTCCGTCCGTAGGAGTAAAGATACAAGCAAGCCACCTTCGCCTACCTATGCCCCGCAAACGCGCTTGCACAGCAAGAAAGCGCTGGGTTGCCCGAGCAGGACCAGCGGGAGTGGCGCCAAGTCTCCTACGGTTCAAATATACCTAAGGATGGCACGACTGCATGCGTGACACTGCGTGCGTTTCCAGTTTCAAAGGTCTAACAGTGCAGGGTTTCCCTGTTAGGTAATCACATCGGAGATAGAAGCCCTTGCGAAGGAAGCTGCGGGTTAACATTACGCTGCCTAAGGCAAAATCCGCAACCCTTGAGACCCATGGCCATCCCGTACTGCCTCAAATTTTGCCTTGCCTCGAAATTGTGGCGAGGAAAGAACAGTGAATTTTATGGTGGAAGGACATCTGCGGCCAAAGAGCGCCATGGCACAAGGTGTTTTCGTTTGCTCAAGGTGGGGTCAAATACCCAGGAAATGTGGCGAGGAAATGTGACGTGCCAGTAGTTTTCACTGCACCAAAAATCTCTCGGACATTTGCAGTATAGTGAAAGGAGGAGAAAAGAACGAATGAAAAATCAAGCGCGCAGACAGTATTTGTCCGTGCAAATGAGGGGTAGTGTACCGTATACCCGTCTCCTGTGGTTAATGCTACACCGGACAAACTGGACGGGGTGTAAACTTCTGAGCAACTCGCAGCAGTAGAGGCATCGGCGAGGTTGGTATCTGGGCGACCATTATCGCCTCTGCCGTAAATGCACGCCTCAGTTCTGCGATACGCAAGTCTATAAAAAGTGTGCATCCCAACTTAATAAAAAAATTCACGAAGCATACTCTATAAGGAAAGAAATATGGTTTTCGTCACAAAGACATCAGTTTTACAAACCAGAAAACACGTCGCCTACCTGCATGACCGTCAAACACGCCTGCATGCTAGAGTAATGAGGTGTACTCTTAGGCATTCTTCCAGGTGTAATTATGATGGCGCACAAATATGTTTGCGAAGTTAAATTTCAGATGAAGTTCCGCGCACTATACTGCTTTTTTCCTTCTTACTGTCTTTCCTTTTGCGTGGTTGCAATAAGTATTCTAGTTCCGATTGCCTACAACAGAATGCCTGTATACTAAAGGTGCAAAAGGAAGACTAGGTACTGAAGACGCCGACGGTAGAAAGCTGCTTCCTGGAAACATAATTATAATTGCAAAACAATAAAAACACCGCTAAATAGTTGTCAGAACTTGTTAGGCAATGCAATGCTGCCGAAAATTTTTGCCTGATTTCTTGAAAGCGCCGGAAGCCACCAATTCGGCCTCACTGGATTTAATTGCTAAGTCCAGTAGCCGATGCTGGTGTACCGTGTGTTCACTCCAGTGTCTGGAAACTATGCCTTCTCTAACACAGGAAACACACGCAAACAAAACTAGCGCAATATATCGTCTTGTCTTTGTGAGGTATTTTTAGAGCAATATCCTTATGGCTTTACAAGCCCCACAAAACTGTTCCTGGAGAGATGAAGGGATAGACATGCAGGTTAACTAGCTATAATTCCCAGTCACCTATTGTTCTTTGATGATGGCAATAAAGAACATAAGAGAGAAGAGGGAAGTTTATGAAGAAGCTGCGTGAAAGTGAACAGGAAAAAAAGCGGCACATTAAGTATGCACTAGAAGAGGCTTCTATTAATGAAGCATTTTCTTCCTCAACACTATGAGAGCAGTGGGCTTATAAGAAACGGCGACCACATTTTACTCAAGTGGTACTAAGCTTAGATACTCCAGTTTGGGCTCAGTGAAAGAAATTTATAAACAAGAGTATATATAATTCGCATCTATGTCTACGCGTGTTCACTGCCGCAAATGAGCTTTTTCTGCCAAGGGTACGGAAAGGAATATGTGTTTTGAGTTTTTTGCCTTCGTCCTACACGGAGAAACGTTACGTTATCGAGATTAGAAAAGTGTCCGGCGTGACCCGGGCCTCTGGTGAGACGGAGGCCCTGTAAAATAGTTCGATATGCCCTTTCTGCGTTAATTGTATACCAGCTTTACGAGGACCAGCAAATACTAAACATATGCACATTTGGGAGATATCAAAGTAGCGGCGTGTTTTCGTAAAGGGTCAGTTCAAAAATATTCAAGAACTACAGCACCGTAGGCAAGCGGGCAAGCAGCGCTTAGCTGAGGCTTCGCCTTCTCGTGTAGTGCTGTCGAGCGCAGAAGCACGCGAAGCACCCGTCACAGTGACGCAACGAGAGGAGATAGCGATCAAGATGTTGAGCCACCACAGAAAGTATGCAAAGCAAACGCAAATGCTAGTGATGCACCGATGTAGTCAGGCATCAGCGACAATGAACCATCGCAGCCAAACCATTAATTCGTAGGAACGAACACTAACGATATGTTTCGTCTCTCCAGTACTGAAAATTCGTGCAGGTGAGCAAATTGTGATTAACTTGGGAGTAAAAAAATTAATTAGGCTTTGGACGTTTTGGCACATATTGATTAAGCAGGTATAATTTTGCAAATAAATGAAAATTGCACCGAGGTGCCAACGCATTTCTGCTGATTATTAGCATTAATGCACAATTTAGGTTAATTTTGCTCACGTTGCCAAGTTGAGAACATCAACGAAACTCCTAAATGCAGTTGTTTTCTTATATGAAGGTTGGTGTATTTTCAAATTTTCCGCTAGAGATAAAGTTTTAAAGGGGCTCGAAACGAATACTCACTGCTGTCGAAGTTGATGATATTAACGTCTTTGACAGGCAGAAAAGCGGGAAAGGCGTCTAGAGTCAGCGCACTGATCTGGCTGGCGGCACGAAAGCGGGTGGAGTTATCCATGGACCCAGAGTACGGGTTGTCCGCCGTCAACTGTGACAGCTTTTCATACATATCCCTGCGAATATGAGACGGGTTGAATGTAGTGGGCTTGTGTGGAATAACTTCGAGACAAACGCTGCGAGGCTGCTCAGCACATTCCGTCCGTGAAAATCTTGCCACCTGAAAGCATTCTGTTGAGACATCGCGAATACTTCAAACCCAACTCGCTGCATGTCTGTATTTCAGGAACTGTTACTAATTATTGCAGCACGAAGGCTCAAGTAGACTAAAGAAGAAAATTTCGAGGTTCATACTACAGGACCCAAGAAACACTGAAACCATAGATGGCGAAAAAGTTCACCGTTTTAGAAAAAGGTGTCGAGAATTTCTGGTTTTTAGACTGAGCACGAAGGCGAGAAGCATGCAGTACTGCTCAGTACCACGCCCGAAACCTCTTCATGTCACATGCCGTGTTAGCAAATTAGCTACACCGGTAGCTCGCTCTATTTAACTAAGAAAGATATCCCTAAACAAAACATGGAGCATCTCATACATTCAGAAGCGACCTCCAAGACCAAATCCGGAACACATTAGAGCGAAGTGCTCTTAAGTGCCGCAAAGATCCAAAATTAACCGCGTCTAAATTTCAGGGATTTAAAGATGTGGACGCTAGAACGCGAGACCCTAGGACTACTCCGTTGGAATGCGTGGGTGTTTCGGAATGTGTGTTGTGAAGCTGTTTTTTTCTCCCGCTGCTTGTGTGTGGCGAAAACTCTAACCTGTCACTGTGAAGCCAATCGCATTGCAGCCTTTCGGCTGTAGTATTAATGAAACCGTTCAATGAGGTCAGCAGTATATGCGAAGAGTCGCTACTTGAGCTGACTGATGAATACCGTATATATGCTGGTAAGGGCAGCACTTTTTTTCGAATTTTGGTGGCGTTCGGCTCTACCCAAAGCGGAGTTTTAAAGTACAATTTTCAGCCGGTATTCTGGGGTAAATACTTTATTTATATTGCAGTTTGATGACATATCAGCGTTTAGTTCCGAATAGCCTTAAGGTTCTTCGCCACTGTCGCTGTCGCTGCTGTTCGGGCCGTCATAGTTATCACCCCCGGAAATATAGTCATCTCGTGTTCCATACATTTGCCATTTGCCGGGCTCAGTTGCTGAACCGCATCTCTGCTTCAACTAACGCCGGTACTTTCGCAGGAACAGTCGGCCAGCATAATCCTCTATCCGAGTCTGGGATGACTTCCCTTGGCGCACGAATTTGGAACATGCTAGTGGCGTCCCGATAGCACTGTAGACGAAATCACTACTCCTAAACCTGTTATCAAGCCCTTTTTTATGTCCTGAAAGTAGTGTGCCGAGCTACACGTCTTGGTAGCAGTCTCGCCTGTGATTCCACCGAAGCCCCTGTTCCCCGTTCCTCACACGCACCTGGCGCTCCTCGTCGTTCTATCTTGGTATTGCTACAACTAACGCCTTTTACGTCCGGTGTATAGATAGTGAAATGTTTGTTGCCAAGCTTCGGCTGTAAAAAAAAGGGTTGTAGGTGCACAACTCAAACCTAGGTCCCATTCACAAGAGAGCGGGAAGTGGAACAGCAATGGAACATTACTGTTTGGACGTTATCAACGGCTTGAGGGTGCTTTGCGTACACCCCGTATTTTATTGACGGAGCAGGTTTTGCTTTGTGTCATCAAGTTTCACAGTGCTTTTGAAACCATATGCGGACTGACAGGCAGTACTGCCTGCGAGTCCGCATAGGGTTTCAAAAGCACTGTGAAACTTGATGACACAACAGAAACCTGACAGGCAGTACTGCCTGCGAGTGCGCATAGGGTTACAAAAGCACTGTGAAACTTGATGACACAAAGTAAACCTGCTCCGCCAATAAAATACGGGGTGCACGCAAAGCACCCTCAAGCCGTTTATAACGTCCAAGCGGTAATGTTCCATTACCTTTTCTGTTGCCGCTTTCTTGTGAATGGGACCTACTTTTGAGTTGTGCACCTACAACTCTTTTTTTTTTCACAGCCGAAGCCTAGTGACAAAGATTTCACTATCTATACCGCGGACGTCAAATATGCCGCAACAAAGAAGTATGAATACGTATTCATACTTCTTTGTTGTGGCATATTTGATCGTCACGCCTAATAAGCACAACACATAAAGAACGCTTCACAGCTCCTCACCCGACAGCAACTGTGAGATGCGCATGGCCAGAAATGTCCGCAATGACGTACGGCCAAGATGGAGAAAGAACTCGGCGGGTTGCTTCCATGCAGGCATGTATGACGCCAGATCCTGTTTTGCTCTTTTGGTAGACATGTTTTCTGTAGTCGTACTGCAGTACCTGGAATGGTTAGAGCGCGATCGCAATTTTTAGTGAATGATTCATAAGCTGCGAAGTGGCTAACGTGCAAGTTGTTATTTAAAAAATACGCGGAAAGATTCCATTTTTTCCTAACGCCGGAATAGCTTGTAGTAGACGGGACTCACGAGAGTTTTACCGCGAGAGCAATGCCAGGGTCACATTGCCGAAATGTCGGAGTCTCTCCGTCCGCCGGTCTGTAGCCTCGGAGAGTGAAGCCTCCACCTCGGAAAAGCGCAACCTGCTAGCCACCTCCCCACGAAGCCAACATGAAAGGTTGCTGCCCCCTCCTCACTTCCGAGCTAACTCCCCACCACACCACCACTCACCTACAACCTACACAGGAGCCATACACCTTCTAGAAATCTCTGCGCTCCAGAAGCGCATCGACTGCCAATCTACCTGCCTCCACCCTCAATAAGGTATGCACCTACTAGAATCCCACGCAGCATCGGAACTAAAAACTGACAGGCGATCGATGCGCCAGTCCTACGGAGATGAGAAGCATAAGACTTTCATTCCCATTTGTAGGACACGACTCATACACACAGTCATTTACATCCGCTTTTATTTCACACATTAGTCTACTTCGTTCTTTTTTCTTACACTTCGTTATTCTTTACACATGCATGATTCTACTCTTTCCTCCTTGTATACGTGTACTTGACACCATTGCACACTTGGTCCCTCGCTGGTCCCACATGGTCCGGCCTGTCACTGACGCGCTGCTGTTCGGCTCGCGCCAGGCTAGGCACACGTCTTTCAACGCTTTGTACGCCATTCACAGAAGGTCCCGCTTCCATGAGACCCACTTCACGAGCATCGCGCACCGTCGCTAAACCGTCATAGGAAGCTCGCCCACAACCACTTCATCAACCTCTTTTTTCACAATCCCGTACGGATACACGTGCCTAGCATCCATTCAAGCTCTTAATATGCACTCGAATCGATCTGTCTTGTTCCACGCTCCTAGTCAAGCCATTCAGCACTTCATTTATGTCAAATGCAATGTTAAGCACAGACTTTTTGATGCCATTTTGACCGTGGTCGTGCATCAGGCGTCGTATCTGCATTAAGAGTATGCGAGGGAGACCCATTCTGTCATATCACTTGCTTGGGTCTACTTTTCCCCTCGAGATCAAGATCGCTCGTATGTCGCTGAAGCGCTCTTCCAATGCGTTGAAGTTCGGGTCGTTCTTATTTCAGGCGCACTCACAAGCATCGCGCTGCGCCTTTAAACTAACAAGGGAAGCTCGCACACAAACAATCGGCGGTGCTCGCGTGGCGCTCAGATGTCTCTGTGTCTATTGCCACCACTCAAATTCCTCCTCACACTCTGCCTTCCACGGTAGCCACCCGCCGGATCGACCATGAATGCCCGCCTCAGGTGGCGCATTCAACTGCTCGCGTCAGTACCTACTCGGTCCACAGTAGACAACGTCTTGGTTCTACCAATGGCACCCACATTCCGGCCTCTCATTCCTCTTTCCTCCCAGTGGGGACAGGAATTTCCCAGTCTCCACTTCGCCACCTGCTGAATGTGGCGAGGGAAGGGTGGCTCCCTGAGGCTTCGGGGTACATCCTGCATGGACACTTTTTTTCTGACATAAGAGTTCGAATGCCAAGCCATAAGAGCTACGAAGAGTAGAACGGGCAATAAAAATAACTGCGGCTGCTACCTCATGCTTGTAGAAGAGCCACCCACTAATCTACCTCCATGATCCTTCCAGTACAATTATGTCCCATGTGTGAGGCTGCGGCTCAGATTAAAAACTTTCATTAGAGTTAAAGCACCAAAGAAATCATTGGCGGTAAATCCAGCAGCTTTTGGAGGATTATCGCATGAGATGTGTGAGCCTCCTATAATTTTTTTTATTGCTAGCGTCATGGCCTGTTCTCCATTTTTGGAAGGCAAGAAAACATTAAAGCACAACCTCCAAAGAGGTAATGGCTGCAAAATCGCATTTCAACCTTCTTTCCAAAGAAGACAGCTGTACAGAATAAGACGAGTTAATAGCGAAAAGCTAACATTAGTGTGTTTCTGGTAAGAGTAGATTACAGTTGTAATCAACTTTGCCTTTATAGTGCGCTATTTTTTTTCTCCCCATGCTTGCGTTACTGGGTGCACTTTAGCTTATTCCCGTAGTCAGTCACCTTTTTGAATGTGCCCACGTCAGAGAGAGTTTACACACTGTTAATGTCGAAAAACTGAAAGACAAATTTAAATATTTAACAATGACATAAGCAAATCATTGATCTTAAGGAAATGATACTGTGCAGGCAAAAACTGCTCTGAGATATGCCTTCAAAGTGAGTGAAGAAAAGCCATTTTGTTTGTTCGACTACAGACGGCAGCGGCGTTTGCGTAAGTTTACTGGAATTTTTAAGCTCTAATGAAGGTTTCCTTGAACTTTATCATTGAAGCAATGCAGCTAGCCAAAATTGTGAATATTACGAAATTGCTTTGACAGGGGAAAGGCGCATTAAGGTGCTCTCGTGGCACCTCGCAGTTACGTAACCGACACTGGCTTTGAAAAATGCCCAATGTGGGCCTTACACAGAGCGAAACCAGCTCATATAACGCATTCGTGGCTATCTGGCTTGATCAAGGGTGCATGGATATGATGGGCGAGCCAATATCAATGGCAGACGCAGCGCTACAACCAGCGAATGGCCTTGGACGAAGCGGCACGAAGCATAGACGACGTAGGCTGCCGGGTATAGAATGGTTACCGCTAGAACACCAGCCCTCAGACCCGTGGCAGGTTAATCTCAATTGCGCATTGGCACCAATTAGACAAAAAATTCGAGAAAATGACAGCTGATGCAGGAAATCCACATGAAGCTCATTAGACGAGTTGTATATTCTGGCTAACGAACTCCACCACAGTTGCAAATACACTGTGGCCACAAAAAACATTGAGCTCAGTCCTTAAGGTTACGACGCGCTAGTGCAATGGGTTGATTACTATATGTGCAGGAGAGTCCTCGTACCACTGCTGGCGCACTGGTGCAGCGGTTAAGCGATACGCCACTGCCCTGCGATGGCAGGTGCTCCCAGCGGTGGGCCTTGTACGGCCAATGTTGCTCTTCCTGACCGACCAATCATTAATTTAACTGCTTCCTGCCATGATGGGCAGTTTGCTCACCATCCGGTGGGCAGCTTATGATGACGCCGCAAGGTCACGTGACCTAGGTGGGTTACTTGCCTTGTAGGTTGCTCCCTGGTCACCGCCTGCCAGAGCCATGCTCGTAATTTTTCCCTCACAACGCCAACAACACCCACACCGGATTTTCTGGATAATGCGGCCTTTAACCCTACCGACTTAAAAGAAAACTTGTAAACCGTGTGCTGTGCGATGTCAGCGCACGTTAAAGATCCCCAGGTGGTCGAAATTATTCCGGAGCCCTCCACTACGGCACCTCTCTCTTCCTTTCTTCTTTCACTCCCTCCTTTATCCCTTCCCTTACGGCGCGGTTCAGGTGTCCAACGATATAAGAGACAGATACTGCGCCATTTCCTTTCCCCCAAAACCAATTATTATTATTATGTAAACACCGTGAACGAAGTCATAGCGGCTTCTGCAGGCTCAAGGCGTAGACAAAAGACGCGAGGTGGTAATGGGGTGAATACAACGAACAGCCAAGTCTTCTGTATAGAGCAAATCAATTAAGAGAGGAGCTGTGGTAAGAACTGCGAACGAGAGTCGGGACAGTCGAGAGTGAAGAATCAAGAAACGTCCTAGCAGTTCACATGTCATCTGTCAATTAAGTAGAGGTGCTTGCCTCAAGTGAAGCCAGCAGGTACATATACAGCTGGACCACGACGTCCGTTTGCTGCTTCAGCGCCGAGTGAGCGCCTTTAATATGGGAGAGCCCGGTGACCCGTATCATCGTAGAGATGCCCTCATGTGGCTCTCCTAGCCAGTGGTGCTGGACGAAGAAATCGAGCCAGATGTAGGTGTTCACTCTAGTTGTCGTGATGCCCAGATTCCAGAGAGGTACCAGCCCAGTCAGGTGCTTGCCTGTGCAGCACAGCGCCTCACGCACCTCCTCGTCAAGACGCATCACTGAGCCCACGACAGCAGCTGTGAAGCGGGGGTTTCCAATGCTGTCCACCACCTGCTTGAGGTACCGCTTACCATCCACCTGGGCAGTAGTAGATCGCAGGACGAATCAGCGCGAGCGCATATAAGTCCGCAGAATGCTGCATCGATACACTATTAAAATACCTCGCCCTAAATTAGCCCATGGTTTCACACGAAAATAGATTTAGAAGTCAGCGCATGATTTGGATTCTTTTTCCCACCGTCTTCTCTGTGTATTTTTTATGGTGATCAAGTGAAATACACGCAGACTCGTCCAGCTTTCTAAACATGCAATCTGCTCAACTGAATTTAGAGATTGAATTCACGTCCTTCCAAAAGGGACGCAATACAAGTACCGAGTGAGTTCCAGATGCACCTTAGAAATGCAAACCTCTAAAAGAAATGTGTTTGAACGGCTGACTTTCGCCGTTGTATCATTTGAAACCTTGCGGTAGCCGATAATGCGCTGTGACGCTCCCGGTCAATAACAGCTGCGGTGTTGGCGGAATGCTCTAGAAGTCAGACATCGAGAGAAAAATGAGGTTGTGGAAGTTTCGAGCCTGCTGCTTTTATGACAGGGAATTTTTCACGCGCTTAATGCCTGCTCTACCTAATATGCACGAAAAGGCTGGTCTGATGGAGTGCGCTTGAAGTGTACGAGTACATGCAAAGGCGTGGATGGCCTAGTTCAAGCATAAAAGTATGCTAAACTCTAAAAAATTAAAAACCATCATGGCAAGAAATATAATGACACAACGTACACAACCCGTTTTCTGAAAATAATACAGTTTTTTATATTACGCCACGAAAGAATAGGAACGTTTACGTGTACCTCATAGGAAATATACTGATTGACATTTAAATCCTAGAGAGGCATTTAATATCGGGCATTTCAGCTAAGGTATTCTTCTATGTGATTCCTGAACAACATTACTTCCCAGCTGTCATGGCAAGTGTTACATTAGTGTTAGACAAGCGTCTACACTCACAGACAATCCCTTGCTGCTGCCTTCCATCTTCTCGGCGAGTGATCTGCCCGCGTACACGTGCACGTAGCTGCCACTTGACCCGTTCCTCTCGACGCGAGTTCCCAAGTGCATTTCGAGACCCCAGCGGAGTGTCGTGTCGAGCACAGCGCGCATGAGGACGTCGATACGGCCCGCCATCAGGATTGGAGCCAGCTCAGTCGGCGCCTTGAGGGGGGAGGACTTGGCTGTTGCCTCGTGTAGCGACGCGTTGCATGAAGCGTACAGGCGCTGCAGCACGTGCCTGCCGAACACGTTGGGGCGGAGTGGTTGCCCGTTCAGAAGCTCCCTGTCCGGTGTAGAAATGTGCCGAAGAAAGGAAGTCACATTGTTCACGCGAATGAAGTTTAACACGAAACCGATTTAGTGAGGAATAGATATAGCGTGCGCATGAAGTGTCACAAAAGTTAATCAGGCTAGTATTTTCTGTACTTCTTAAGGTTTGCATACGTTGTGAAAATTTCACACGTCTCACAATTCTGGACAAAAAAATTTTCACTGTGGAAGACCTAATGCGCGCAATTTTTTCATGTGTTGTAAGTTTTCCCTATAACAATCAATACCTCCGCACATCTCTCGAGAGCAAGCTTCCATTTTTTTTAATATTAACGTTTTTGCTATCAAGAACGTCCCCCATTTGTTTTCTAAGGCAATCTTATCTGCTCGATGCGAGCGATGGATAATAGAATTTTAAATATTTTAAAATTTTAAATACTTTAATAGAATTTTAAATATTTTAAAAGGAATGAACCATTACCTTCATTGTTTTCATAAATTAGTTTACAAGATTCAAAAATTATAAATTTCTAGCCAATATTGCTGGACAAGGCACTATGTCTTCATTTTATTTGCTTTGTGCGAATATAAAACAAACTTCTTATAATGACCCAAAATGAATGCAAGACCTCCTGCTGTTCCTGCTTTGGTTAACATTCACGCTGAAGAATTTAAAGCGTCTGATAAGGATGCCTTCGAATTTTTTGTTTTCAAATAAAGCACCTTATGGTATACGACACGCCACTCTAGTTTTTCGAAGCTTTTTTGCTTTCTCTCAGATCGAAGAAAGAAGGTGGATTTTGTAAAACATGGAATAATATATTCCACGAGCATAGACGGTGCTATGCTATATTTGTGTGTTTCCTAATGCGATATGTGTGGTTACACATTTGTGTATTATCATCGAAAACTATTGCCACAGAAGAGCTATATATTTCATATATCTTGCACCATCCAAATCCCCGCCGCGGTGGCTGAATGGTTAGGGCGCTCGGCTACTGATCCGGAGTTCCTTGGTTCGAACCCGACCGCGGCGGCTGCGTTTTTATGGAGTTTCAACGCTAACGCGCCCGTGTGCTGTGCGAAGTCAGTGCACGTTAATGATCCCCAAGTGGTCGAAATTATTCCGGAGCCCTGCACTACGGCACCTCTTTCTTCCTTTATTTTTTCACTCCCTCCTTTTTTCCTTTTCTTACGGCGCGGTTCTGGTGTCCGACGATATAAGAAACAGATACTGCGCCATTTCCTTTCCCCAAAAACCTATTATTATTATTATTATTATTATTATTATTATTATTATTATTATTATTATTATTATTATTATTATTATTATTATTATTATTATTATTATTATTATTATTATTATTATTATTATTATTATTATTATTATTATTATTATTATAGGCAGTCGGTGGCAGCGAGCTCGGCCGGCACATTTCTGCTATCGTTCGACAGTGCAAAGCGGAAACCTTCTCCCAGAACTATCGTGACAACGCTGCGCTGCAAGCCACAAGTTAAGAGGGGCGGACACTTCGTCCGCGGTGCAGTCGGCGGCCGCGAGCACGGCCAGCACATTTCTGCTATCGTTGAAGAGGTAGTGTGTGTTTGATCGTGCTCCATAGACCCACTTCATTATCGTTATCTGTTAAGTTGTCTGAGCTTTTGTACTGGTGATGACTGATGATTGTCTTGTCTGCCAGAAGCCATTACCTGACGATGGCCGCTTCATCAGATGTCCAGACTGTAAAGAGCCGTACCACTTGGGGCAGAACTGTTCAGGAATCGCTCCAAATACATTCAATACGATGGGACCGCAGAAAAGGAATGCAAGGGTGTGCAAAACCTGCCGTACCAGCAGAAAAGACGGTAGTTCGACTTCACAGGCACTACAGTCGACCGACAGCGCGGACCTTTCAGAACTGGTAGCAGAACTAAAAGAGATAAAACGAAATGTAGAACACCTACCAGAACTGCTTTTCAAAGTTGACTCGTTGCTTTTGTTAAAAGCAGATTTCCGTAAGCTTTGTACCACGGTCAATGAGTTGGAAGATTCCGTAACGCTGATGGCAGCAAAATATGATGATGCGGTCCTACAACTTAAAGTGGATAAAGAAGAAGCGTCGGCTTACAAGAAAGAAATACATGAATTGCAGGAAAAGGTGGTTGATCAGGAGGCCTTGATTCAAAGACTACAGCAGGGGCTGAATGATACCAAGCAACATAGTCGGAACTTGAATATATAAATCCATGGTTTGCCATTTAAACAGGAAGAACGCCTGTTTGAAGCCTTCGATTCTCTGGCAGAGAAACTTGATCTTCATAAGCCTACTAAAGGGGAAGTTGTGGCTGTCCACCGTCTTCCAAGCGAAAATAAAGCATCGCCTACGGTCTTGGTGAGATTCTCATTAGTAGCGGTTCGAGAACGCTGGTTTGCAGCGCGTGGCAATCTTCGGGAACTTTTCGAGTCGAAATTGTTGCCGGAGCTCTACTTCAATGGAAATCTGACTGAGATGAACAGGAGGTAATTTTGGCTGGCGAGGACTGCAGGGAAGAAAAACGCCTATAAGTACGTTTGGGTTAGAGGCGTCAAAGTGTACGTAAAGAAGGATGAAGCAGCAACGCTCATCCGAGTTACCTGTGACTCTGATGTAAACAAGATAAAATGAGTAACCTTTCTGTACCCAGCCAAATGGAATTTTCAGACTTTTCTGCTTTTAAAACGAACCTTGGGCGAAGCGAAGATCAGGAGTTCACATTTGTAAATTTTAATGTTCTTAGCCTTCGTAAATATTGGGACGAATTAAAGCTTGTAGCGCAAGATGCCACAGGCTTTGTCAACATCTTTCTTCTTACTGAGATAAATGTGCCATTTTCCTGTTTAGACATGTTCGCCGTGAAAGGCTACCGGCCCAGTTTTGTTACGCGCCCTACACGCCGGGGAGGAGAGATTGCTGTATTCGTCAATGAAAAGTACGATGTTTGTCCTATTGATATCGCTTTTACACATGCGGAATGCTTAGCTTTAGAAGTAAATCTGCTGCATGCATCTCTGACATTATTGGCTGTATATAGACCACCCTCTCATAGCGTAACTCGTTTCGTAATCGAACTTGAAGAGATACTTCTTCAGCTCAAAGGAGATGAGTTGTTCTGCTTGGCAAGTGACCTGAACATCGATATCTTATACCCAAGCAAAACTTCAGTCGCTGATTACTTAACCTCGCTCTCCGCATATGGAATTGAAAACGTGATTAATGCCCCCACACGTGAAGACCTAATGAACGGTCGACTGGTGAAGTCTTGTATGTACCACATTGCTGTACGTGCACCGATTCACAACTTGACCTCGTGCATTATCACACAACGGCTGGCCGACCATTATTTCACTGCTTGTCGTTTTTCTGCTCAATTGAAGGTTCAGAGAGCTACACTAGCAAGTTGCAGTGATGCTAAGAAGATACCAGTGTCAATGTTAGATGAAAGGAAACTCGATAATTTAGTAGCAACATTCAACTGGGCATCTTTAATAGAAGATGAACCAGCGGAAAAACTTTACGTAAAGATATGCGATAAGCTAGCTGAGTTCAAAAACATTTCTACGCGTACGGTTACTTGTAAAATCAGGCAAAATCACAAGTGGCTGAGCCCTGAAATTATGCGAATGATCGCGAACAGAGACTGGCTTTGGAAACGTTCTAAACGTAATCCCAGAAATGCAGACCTCCGTTCGGAATAAAGGGCTGCTAGAAATGGAGTGGTAGCACTTATTAGATCTGCACGGCGCAGGCATTTTCAAGAACAGTTTGAACGATCTGTCAGAAATCCTGCAAAGATGTGGTCATTGATTAACTACCTTCGTGGAAAAGAAGCAGACTCACTTTGCTCGGACGCTTTAAAAAACTATTCTTTACAAAAAGCTAACGACTACAATAAACATTTCACGCTCGCGACGGAAAAGGCAGCCGCTCGACAAGACGTTAAGTGCACACTAAAAGAATGTTTATCAGCGTCAGCATATCTTCCAAGGCTCTCAAAGGACGATCTTGAAAGGATAGTATTCAGCTTCAAATGAAAGGAGACTGCTGGAATAGATGACATATCAGCCTCACTGTTACAACGGAATTTTCCTGCTTTTTCGAACATCCTACTTTTTTTGTTGAACGGATTTTTGGAAAGCGCGGTTATTCCGGAGGGCTTGAAAACAGCTGTCGTTTCACCGCTTTTCAAGATGGGACAAACAGATGCTTGTGAAAACTACCGACCTATCTCCATACTGCCAATTTTGTCACATATACTGGAGAAATTATCTGTTTGAATGCATGACGTCTTTTTTGAATAAATTCTCTGTCATTTCGGATCGTCAGTTTCGGTTTGTTAGAGGGAGGGGCACTACAGCACTTCTGGAGGAATTCACTGATGAACTCTACACTGATTTTTTGATAAAAACCTGTTCAGTTTTGCCCGCTTTCTCGATGTTCAGAAAGATTTTGATACCGTGAACCATAAAATTTGTTGCAAAAATTGCATCTGTTGGGCTTCCGAGGCCCCTCTTGTGATATTCTCAAAAGTTTTCTGTATGGACGTGCACAAGTTGTCACATTAAACTGCCAAAAGAAACTTAGCGGGAGGCTGCCACTGAGGGCAGGTGTACCCCAGAGGTCAATTTTATCTCCATTGCTCTTTAATTTATATAAAAATGACTTGAGTTCGATAGTATCCAAGTGCTCAATTTTCCAGTACGCGAATGACACAGTTTTGTTAGCAAAGCACATTAATTATGAAACAGCGGTGAATTTTTTGCAGGAAAACAAAAATAATGTGATGAAATGGTTTGCTGAGGATGGAAATTCAGTGAACACGAAGAAAACAAAAATTACGTGTTTCAGAAATCTTTTAAAAACATCACTTATAGATAAGCCGGTATTTTTGTATGAGCATGTTTCAGGTCACTGTCATCCGGTGGAATATGCAAACTCGTACAAATATCTGGGTGTGGTCTTCGACGGCTGCTTATCATGGCATGAACACTTATCTTACGTATAGTTGAGGGTTCGACGGAAACCCGTCTGGCGAGGGAAATTCAGCATATCCTTTTAAACGAACACTCGCCAAAGTCATAAAGGAAAAAAATAACCGTAAGAGAATTGACGTTTCGGCACCACTACGGGTGCCTTGTTCACAATGGGATGAAAAACGAGACGGGCTGCTGCTTATGTAGGGAAAACGTTGCGTATCGTGCGGATGTATATCTTGGGTAGATTGCCCTGCTCCTGTTAATCGCGATTAACAGGAGCAGGGCAATCTACCCGAGATATACATCCGCACGATACGCAACGTTTTCTCTACATAAGCAGCAGCCCGTCTCGTTTTTCATCCCATTGTGAACAAGGCACCCGTAGTGGTGCCGAAACGTCAATTCTCTTACGGTTATTTTTTTCCTTTATGACTTTGGCGAGTGTTCGTTTAAAAGGATATGTTATCTTACGTATGTTCGAAGCTTCGTAAGTCTTCATGGTTACCCTTTAATGTGAAATCTTTGGCGCCCTTGGCCGTGAAAAAAATTATTACGCATGCGCTCGCGTTAGTGTCCTTAGGTATCGCATCACTGTTTATGCTTCGTGTCCTTCAAGTTGGCATGACCGTTTGAATACGCTCTTGAAAAACATGTTAAACTTCATTGCATATAATTCCTCTCTGCCATCCGGCGCTAACGTTTTTCAATGGCTCAGTCTCCCATCATTTCGCTCTTTATTTGTTCAAACAGTCGTTCGTCGCCATTTTTGGAATTCCAACTTTTTAGTGCTGAATGTTCCGAGTAAAAAGTTGCGGAAGTCGACTCGTTATTTTGTGCCGCGGAGTTCAACGCCGTATGGTAGATCAAGACGCTGCGTTTATGTGCCTGAAATCTTTAATGAATTGCCTTATGAAAATTTTGAAGTCACCTCTTTGCGGAACCTGAAGATGCACTTTAAAGCTTTATGTTGTCCGCGGTCGCTCTTTATCACGAAAATGCGCGTGATTCTGTTTTGTTCTGTTCCCTTTTTTTATACTGCTTATCTTGGAGCTCTATTCGTGAATGTTATAATAATTTAACTTTAGTGTTCTTTGTAGCGATTAGTGTTTTCTATTGATCCCATGCCATTTTGTCGCTTTGCTTTGACTGCTAGGCCCAGTCCAGCAAGCCTCTTGCTGGCATTTACGGGCGTGAACCTAAATTGTACTGTATACAAAGTGGCAATAAAGACTATTATTATTATTATTATTATTATTATTATTATTATTATTATTATTATTATTATTATTATTATTATTATTATTATTATTATTATTATTATTGATTATTGACAGAATGCAAAAGTTGTTTAATTCTTTTTGTCCTCACGTTGATATATTCGAAAATTCTCTCCCTTCCTTTATATTGGATGACCGTGACGTTCCACTTTGAGCACTCTTTTTCTCATACATAACTTCCCCTTTCATGCATTTTGTCTTTACTACACTTGTGCGTTTGCACAGGTATTATATTGTTTTTTCTCTCCTTTATTGTTCATCACGTGTACTTGTTTTCATTAATATTATTTCTTTAATACTGTGTACTCACGCCTGATTGTCTGTAACGCGTTCACTAATTACGTTTCTTATTGTGTATGATTGTATTTCTAGCTTGTATTTCAGAGGTTTCTTATTCGTTCATATTAGGATTGGCTTTATTCTTGTTTGTATTTTGCTATATG
Source organism: Amblyomma americanum (assembly GCA_030143305.2). NCBI lineage: Eukaryota > Metazoa > Arthropoda > Arachnida > Ixodida > Ixodidae > Amblyomma > Amblyomma americanum. The sequence goes on along the minus strand of JARKHS020027835.1, from coordinate 30,320 downwards.
CTGTACTTGGCTGTTATCGGTCGTTCTTGTGTTCATTCTCTTTGTTTATTGTTTCATTAGTTATTTATATGTCTGTTGCCTGTTCTAGCAGTTTTCATTTACCGCTGCTCTCGCTGTTTTCTTGTTTTCGCTTATTTGCTTCATGCTTGCTGTCACGCCTAGTTTATGTGTCTTTTTTTTTCTATCGCCTTGACTGCTGCATTACCTCCCCTGAGTGCCTTCCCTTGTAGTGAAATAAATTTACATTTTGTGCGTGTAAATGGTGTACCAGCACCAAGACCTTTGGGTTGTTCCTGGGCACCGAAAAATAAAGATTGATTGATTGATTGATTGATTTATTATTATTATTATTATTATTATTATTATTATTATTATTATTATTATTATTATTATTATTATTATTATTATTATTATTATTATTATTATTATTATTATTATTATTATTATTATTATTATTATTATTATTATTATTATTATTATTATTATTATTATTATTATTATTATTATTATTATTATTATTATTATTATTATTATTCGAAACATACATACAGATGCCAATGAGCATTCATCTAAAGGAACACTCCATATAAATGTGCATTTCAGCAACATGGTGCCTAAGTGTAAAGAGCGTTCACAATCTTTTCGTTGAGCCCTAAACGTCGGTGACGCACCGCGAAGTTAATGAAAGGTTGCCTCTGGACTTGCTAGCCACGCCCATTAAGATACAAAGTAGCATCCGTGCATAAACGACTATCTCAAGAGGAGCATGCGTCGTGCTTGCGATTATTTAATGACGTACCGTAGTTTAACGCGCTATATTTTGGCAGTGTTCAAAGCGTGACATCTGCAATAATCACCAGCTGCTCCCACACATCTAGCTAGTATGCGATTTTTTTATAACTCTAGGCCAAGGACAAAAAATAAGTTGGCCAGTAATATGGCCAGTCATTCTCATCTTGGTTACTTTGACTGAAGGCGGACTGTTCCAAATATTTCTGCACCGTTTTTGTCTTTGGAAGGTACAAGGTACCCACTCTGTTTTGCGTGAGCAAAGTGACTGTTCGATTTTTCCGTCATATATATTTTAAAGGTTATTTCAGTTCGCTTCATTTTCCTAGTCGGTTGTGAATTTGCAGGCTAAGATGTACGCTTCATCATTTTCCGTTAGTTATATGCTGTTTTAAACGTTGCAGTGTTCTTAAAAAGTGACGATAGCGTACATGTAGTTGATGCTGCCTTCATTAGATGCACGTTGAAGTTTGCTGGAACCTAAAATTGCAGAAAAACCTTTGAGCTGTCCTTTCTCGGCCCTGAGCGTATAGGTTCGATTGTCATCTTTAACATTCATTTAGCATTATAAGACACCAGTACCGTAAAAAGCATGAGCCGTAATGAAGACATTTAAACAACCTATATATTTTGGCAACTGTTATTCCAGGTCAGCTCGTATTTCGCTGCACGTGCGCGCATGTGGTCTTTTGGATCTATATTTTGATGAAGATTTTCGCGTGATTTAAAATATGTGAAAAAACGCCTGCACTCGGTACAAATATAAATTTATAATCGCATAAATAAAAGTAGAAATAAGCGACTGCCCGTAAGACTTCAACAATATGCAGTGTTAAATGATGATTGATACTAACGATCGTTCAGAGGTTATGGATTTTAAGAGCTCACGCTGCGAATTAAGATTACACCTTTCTAAGCCAGGCGTGACATTTCCACCTAGTAAGGGCCACGCTTTTCACTGTTTGTAGATTTTTATATACACTATCTACAGACAATACAAATACTCCAGATAGTGAAACACAATCGGTAGATTTATGGTCTTACACTTGTAGCAGATTTTTCTATAGACTGTTTATAGACTGAGAGTAGACAAACGAAAATATGTACACGTTGGAGATACGAGTCCATAGGAAGTCTGTGAAAGTCTATTGACCCTTTCTATGAGGTTGCGACGTTCATCAGTTGCAGCACATAAAACTCTCAACTTATAATTTATAGGGCCGACGTTATCTCGTTATTCCGTATTAGTTTCTTCGCAGATATTTCTGAAGAAGACTCTGTGTCATCTCTGCTGATTTCGGGCGAAATTTACCCGGACAAGAATAATTCTGACATCAAAATGACTCCAGCTGTAACCTTATTTTCGAAGATTATCACCGCTTCCAAATTTTAAAGAGGTAGCTTTATAAATTATCAGTGTTAGAATGTACCGAGTGTTGCACCTAAGATGATTTGTAATTTTTTTATATAGGCTTTTTTAGTTCAAAGAGCGCTTTTATTGGCTACAGGTGAGACGGGCTAATTAGTAGGCTGTTAGCTAATACTGAATAGGTAACATTTAAATATTAGGGTTAGTCTTCTTGTACATATATTGACAGGCGTGTAGCCCGCCATTATTAATGTCCATAAGAGTTTCAGAATTTCAAAAGCGTGGTTACCCTCGGCGCTGTGGGCCAACAAGGTTTTAGCAATTCCGACGAGTTATGTGCAGTGGAGGGGTCGCTTTGCTCGCAGTTCTCTAGAGCGCCTCTATTTTGGCTATGTCGGTAACATTTGTTGCCAAGGGTAACTGCGTGAAGTCGAATACAGACGAGGTCGGTAAAGCCGAATGAAGTATGCCTTGCCTGTTTACTGTTTCGAAGAACTTTGCCTTGGCACTGTCAACCAAAGTAATGCCTCGAGCTTCGGTGTCGGGGCCGTGGTGCCATTGATCGCAAACATAGGCGTGCATGTTGTCACACGGCGCCACAGTTGGGCTGAGGAGGCTCTGCAGTGATTTCATGGCAGTCAGGCAGGCGGCGTCGTCGTACTCTTGACAGAAGGACCGCCAGCGGACGTCCTCGGAGGCCCACAGGTTCAGTACGTAGACCACCGTAAGCACAGCTGGCAGTGCCGCCACTAGTGTGCACAGAGCGCAAAGACCGTGACCTCTGCAGAATCCCACGGTGCGGCTACCATCAGCAGGCGCGGCTCCGTCAATGCCTGAGGGTGCAGCAGGTCGAAATCAAATAAGAATTGTCTCCTGACTCGCAATAAAGGGGGATGCGCACTATTTATGTTTCAATGTAATGGCGTTTGAGGCATTTAGTGTCGTAATGCTTAACCATAAATTCCAAACGTTAAACAAGTGCCTCTGTTGTGCAATAACTGGCAAGAAAGACAATATCAGCCCAAATGCTCAATTATAGTCACAGCGGCAATAAAGAATGCGGTAGGGTCCGTCATACAGCAAACTAAAAGCTATTTTGATACCTGCGCGGAAGAAAAATTGGGAGGACAGAAGTTCATTTTTTGCGTATGACGCGATAACAATAAAGGGTCCTTACGGTGGACCGACGCTTGCGTGTCCTCTGGGACAGCCTTTCGCATGTATTCACAAGTTTTTTCTTACCACGTACTTGTTTATTACACATGAAATCCTCATTAATTGGTCAAGTCAGTTAGTGTCCCTAAATGCCCAAGTGTCGATGTAGTGCAATTCGCCTACTACGTTAGATGCTCGAACAAGAGCCTAAATTTATCCGACTGAATGAAAGTTCTTTTGCCGTGTAGACGCAGCGCGTCCGGCTCCCGACCCAAAGGATTGCGGTTCGATTCCGCTTGACGACCTTTTTTCTTCAAAGAAAGCGCGTTTGTACGCCATTACTCTCTCGACCAATCAGGATTTTCCGGACACGGCGACTCCGATGCAGGATTTTCTTGCAAATGGGTCATTTTGCACTGGCACTGGAACCATTTCGGCCCAGTTTTTTTATTTTGGCGGCAGATTTTCTTACTTTGTTTTTTTTTACAATTTACAACGTCTATAACGACGCAGTTAAAATTGAAAGCTTCTAGTGCAAGTATTGTGGATTTAGAAGTACGGCTTCAATATTGAAGCACGTCTCAGTGGGTGTAAAATGCTAAAGGTATTGTTAGGTTACCACAGTTCAGAGCGAAAAAGTGAACAAAAGAGCGTGCTATCTTGCAGTGGCCTAGATAACTCTACAGAAACCTTTTCTACATTGCGAGAGACTCAGTGATATGGCACTTGCCACAAAAGATGCAGCTCTTCCCTTTCTACCCTGCGTTATTTTTAATTTTCCCTTGTCCTTGTCGCAGTGAGGTGATTAATCCAGCTCATAGTGCGCCTCGTCAACAACAGACATTTTTTTAAAATCTGGATAGGCTTTCTAGAAGGCTAATGTGGACAACATTAAGGCTTTTCATATATTGCAATGCTTCTTCTTGAGAGCTTCATAAAACGGTGCAGTAATTCTTAGCGTGAATATCCCAGCTCTTCGAAGTGCTCAACAGGACCAGGGAAAACTCATCTGGCTCACGCCTGTTCCGAAACTGGGTGTTTACAATCGACGAGTTAATAAAATAGAAAATATGTAGTGTCAGCGTCTTGACCAAAATGCTACTCTGTCCACGCGGCAAGAAATTTCAAATCATTGCAAAGCCTTACGCGGAGTGCATATTTCTCCGCCAGCAAGAAAGGAGGACCCGTTGTCTGTGTTGCGGTGTCTGTCTGATTGTCTGTGTTGCGGTGTCAACTGACATCATCAGGGCTGAAGAGGTTAATATTTTTGCCCATTTGAAATACGTACGTTTCCGGTCGCCTGGCTTGAACCGAACGGTTCGTAGTGACAGCTCGCAAAAATCGGAGGAATTGGGCTCCGACTTTTCTAGCGTGAAGCCGGTGGGTGAGACAATCACTTTCAGACCATGCGTGGCGCTGTCAGTGAGGAGGCAGTTGTCCGCGGGGCTAGCTTCCGAGTCCGGGCCGACAGTCTGCATAATGCCACCAGTGTGTATAAACAAGGCGTTTTAGCTCACAAGAGTCACGGTTTCACAAAAAAAAAGGAACCAACATGCTCCGAAACACTGAATCATTGCAGGGTTTGAAAGAAGCTGTGTTCAACGAAATTGAAAGCTTGTTTTGACGGAAAGGAAATAGCGCAGTATCTGTCTCACATCTCGGCGGACACCTGAGCCGTGCCGTAATGGAGATATAAAGGAGGGACTGAAAGAAGAAAGGAAGAAAGAGGAGCCGTAGTGGACGGCTTCTGAATAATTTCAACTACATGGGGATCTTTAACATGCACTGACATCGCACCGGACACGGGCCTCTAGAATTTCGTCTCCATCTAAATTCGACAGCCGCGACCGGGATTCAACCCGCGCCCTGGGGTCAGCAGCCGAGTACCCATAAACATTGAGTTACCAAGGCGCCGATGCCGAAATTGAGGACACTCCCCAAACTGCAATGTATGTCAACGAAACATACTATCGCGATAAAAATATTGCAGGACGCATGTCCTCGGAAAAAATTTCATTGCAGCTCTACCTCGCAGTTGAGTCGCGTGGAATTGTTGCCAGAAAATAGAGCATGTGTGCACCTTCATCTTTTGATGCATTTCAGGGGACTGGATTACGCAACTGCTCAGAAATAATTATTTTTCTGCACACTAGCGTCCCGTAAACTTTTGGTCGCGACAGTATGTCACTGGGGCAGGGCGCTAGAACGTGCTCCTCGGAAGTTCGAACTCGTCATTCGATGCTCTGCCCGCAAGGAGGGGCTAACCACCTATAAAAATTTATGCATCTTTTCAGCGCATCCCGGAGGTCCCCGCTATTCGGATGCTCGGTATGCTCATAAAAAAAAATTGGAGGCGACATTTAATCTCTATTTAAGGGAATGAACTTAGAGTATTAGTAGGTCACTGTCAATAATGCGGAATTCGTAATTGTCTCATTTGCATTCATAGATCTCTGGGAGTTCTAATACCACTCCTGGCTCAGTGGTGCAGCCGTTAAGCGATGCGCCACTGCCCTGCCATGGCAGATGCTGCCACCGGTAAGGTTTGTGCGACCCAGGTTGCTCTTCCCAAGCAACCTCGGCGACCAATCATTAAATTAACGACCACCTGCCACGGTGGTCAGTGTCCTCCCAATTCAATGGGCAGATTGTGATGACGCCACAAGGTCCCGTGACCTACGTGGGCCGCCTACAGTGAAATCACTCTACAATGAAATCACCCAATACAATCGCCTGGTCAGAACGGTGTTCCTTCCCGGACACAAATATATCACCCACCATCATATGGAGGGAGCTCCAGACGCACTCTGTCCCTAACACCGCCCAGTACGTAGCCGTGTAGAGGGCTGCACACTCTCCCCTATGCAAGCGGTGTGGCGCCCGAACCAACGTACCACTTATTTTGTGGGACTGCGCAGCAGATCCCTCTTAAGGAACTAGAGCTTACTAATCTCGAGCACTGGGAGGCTGCGTTGCTTAGCTCAGACCCGGTCGTGACGAGGTTAGCTCACGCCAGGCCATGGAGCGAGCCATCGAGGTCGTGAGCGCCAAAGATCTCCTGGCCACCAGACCACCTCACGCCACAAAGACCTCCCCCTTCTTTTAAGGCGATTGATGCATTTCCAATACCACGTCTAATTTCTCTCTTCCTTTCGCTGTAATGGTGGCGCGGTTCGTATGTAGACGGAGAGTGGGAGAGTTCCGGCCCTTTTCCTTTTGCTGATAACTAATCTTCCTCAGTCTTCGCACTTAACGCCTCGACCTTTCTCAACTCGTGAATTGTGTCACACAAAACGATAAGCCGTCCGTGTTCTGGTCATGTCAGTGTACGTCAGATATCCCCAAGTGGCGGAAATTATTCCGGCCGGACCTGGGGATGAAACAAGGATACCTTGTAAGGGCGCTTTAGCGTTTTGTGTGACACAATCTACGGGTTGACAAAAGGTGAGGCGTCAAGTGGGAAGATTGAGGAACATTAGGCCAAAACTCTCCCACTCTCCGTCGACATACCAACCGCGTCACAAAAACTATTCCCGGGACCAGCCGCCGCGGTGGCTGTGTGGTTACAGTGCTCGGTTGCAGATCTGAAGGACGTGCGTTCGACTCCGGTCTCGGCGGTTGAATTTAGATGGAGGCGAAATTCTAGAGGCCAGTGTACTGTGCGATGTCAGTGGTGGTCGAAATTTTCGGAGCACTTAACTACGGCGCCCCTCATAGCCTGAGTTGCTTCGGGACATTAAACCCTATAAACCCATATCTCGAGGATGTCTTTCAGAGACATCTCTCCATTCACTAGACTTGCCGTTATTCAACTGCAAATTTTGAGAAAAACAAAACCGTAGTTGCGGAGTGGAAGAGTTTTCGTCTCACACGTCGGATGCCCGGGTTCGATTCTCACCTACACCTCACCCCCCTCCCCCCCCCAACCCCGCCGTTTTTTCTTGAGTTCTTTCGGACACGCTATGTCCACAGCTTCTGTCCACTACTTCCGTTCACAGCGCCTTTCCCCAGCTTCCAGTGACGCCACTCATGAGCCAAGAGATGCTTTCGCAATAAAAACCACGTACACATTCGGAGTAATTCCTAGCATGCCACGGCTACTGCACTAATATGCCGCTCTGTCTTGTTGTGACAGTTCAGGCATGGTTTATTGTATGGTGGCTGAAACTAAAGCCCATGAGATTTAAAACTTGTGAAGTGAGCACATGCTTTCCCTTGGAAATATTAGTCTCCTCAAAAAAGCCCCCTTTGGATCCTATTAAGAGAATATCATTGCATAAAACAGCAAAGAATAGAGGCGTTCCTGTCTCACCCGTTGAACCGCAAAGAGCGCAGGCACTTGCTTTTGTTAGAATCATGATGCTGCAGCGTAGGCGTGCGACCTCGCAAGACGTTTAGAAATTAATAGTGTTGTGCAGTAGAATTGTATGGGCGGGGTGTAAGTGCTTTATTTTTGCAGAATAATGCAAGATTTCTCTACTCCTATTTCCTCACGCGCTCAGAGTGAGCAGCACTGATGTAGTCTAGGGTACTAATTTCAAGAATTCGTTTCAAATATTTTGTTTTCATTCTAAGAGGAAATTAAGAATTTTATTCCTCACAACAAACCTCTGAAATTCTTCTTCTCCTGATTGATTTAAATGATACATAAAATCTAGTTTTTTAAGCACTTCCAAGGAGCGTAGCTTTCCTCGTGACGCAACGGAAGAGGGTTTTTGCTTTAAATTTTGGTTTATTTAGAGCTAGACTGCTTTGTTGGGGATACTTTGTTAGATTCATCTAGATCTATCACTGTTGCCCTGTCCCTGAGCTATTTTAATATTGTGTTATTTTCTTGAGTCTGCTGAGCCCTTAATAGGAAGTAAACCACTAGCAGGCGGATTGATGAAAGCCCCTGAATCGAGAGCGGAGCACTGGTGTGCACTGGCGTGCAATATCATGTATTCTCTCAGACTACATGCGCCTCAATATCAGGATGCATCCGGAAAGCAGGCTGTCTCACATGCAAGGAGAGCGAAGTAGCGGTGCTCCAGCGTTCACTGGCGTCATCGGTGCCACTTTTGGGTGGCTCGGCATCGCTTCCAAGCGTGGCATCACCAGGCCGATTCTCGGGTTTCGCCAAGAAACAGATTGGGCTGCTTTGTGCACCTGACGAAGTCGACGACGCTGGTGGAGAAGAAACTGAGGGCACGGAGGCAGGGCTATCGGGGGTATGACTGCTTGTGTTGTTGCCTGCGCAGAGAAACGAGCGGAGTGATGTCATATTCATTCCAAGGCTCGTGAACTGATAGTGAAATTTTGCGATATTGCTCTAAATGGTTGACCTTCTTGAGATTATATGCGCGCTGCCATTTTTGGCGTACAATTTTTCCGCCATTGCCGCTTGCTGGCCTTGTGGGTTCGTGGCTGCAAATGTAGTGGCACACTACTGAACAGCGGTGTTGTCACCCTCTCTTAGGGAGGGCTTGCACTCCAGTGAGGGTGAGCACAGAGGGGATGTGTTAGAGGCGGGAACAAAATTGTATTTGTCCACCTTATTTACTCTCTGTCTTCTCATTAATAGATTCCCCCGAACTGGCTGACAAACTGACAGCCTGCTTCGTGTTATTTTCGTTTAATCAATTCAGCATTCTATGCCGGTAGCGATTCCACAAGTTCGCAGTCAAGCTGCGTACATTCCTTCCCCACTCAGTGTTAGGATGATATTTTTTATTCTTCCGCAAATATTCAACTTTCAAAAGGAAAGTATGCACGTTGTATGAGTTCCGTTCAGCACTCTGTGGCGTGTGGTACGTAGGCAATGTCCAAACGAAGAGAGGAAACATTGTTGAGGAGTTCATGTGGTTCAGACGTATTCAGCTGGAATGAGCTGAATAAATAATGTCGTGTCTTGTAAAATGTCCTGTCCAAAGACAATACATTGTCCTGCATGCTTTGCATGATGGAACCCATCGTAGACAGAAACAAAGTTGAGCGCATATATAAATAAGTAACGTCGTCATGTGATGACTTCATGTTAAGGTATTCAGCATTACTGGTAAGAACAAATACATTTAAAAATAAAGGCTGGAACAATGCAGTGCCGCAAATAACTACAGTGGTTGTTGAAGGAGGTCCGACGCTTTTTACAAGTATGCTTTATAAGGTAACAAGATGGCTTTTCGGGCATAGGGATGCATGCGTTGGCGGTCATAAGATATCGGGTGAACCTTGCTAAGCAGTAATCTGGTTAGTTCAATTGGAAAAATTGGCTCTTCAAACAATACAGATACGCTCCTGATTGAAATGAGAGATTTATAGCTAGCGACCAGTGTTGGCTCATCAGGTATTAAAATCTAGAAAACGGGATTAAAAACCAGCGCCTCCTATGCGCGCAAAGGCCACCCACCAGTGCACGTTACCTTGCGGCACGTGCGACAGGTGGCGATGTGGACTATTGAGACCCGCAGTGTGCATCGAAAGGCGCGGTAAAAAATTTGCCGACTGTTTGTAGTAACCTAGAAACTACGTGTTGACGTTGTAGACAGGCGATGTATTGTATGCGTACTAAGGGTACGCCTACCACAATTGATTTTATACGTGAAAAAAAAAATAATCGATGCATCTCAGCTTTCGTGAGCATGGAGGCGCAAATCAATTTCAAGTAATTTTATTTTTGTCCACATCAAGAAGCGCAGTGTATTTGACTACTTGCAGCTAGCACATTCATTTTCCGTACACAGAAGAATCACCGTGTGCAGCATGATATGAAAAAGCGGCGTATACCGGTGTGTATCGATCAAGGCGCTTTATGGAATCCTTAATAATGGCATGTATTTTGTGTCAACCAAAAGAATTACAAAGTAGAATGGCCCGGCATGTGAATTTCACGCTTCACGCGAATAACAGTATATGCTCTCCACGACAGCCATAGTTGCGCGTTTGTCTGCCATGTTCCGCGCACATTTTTATTAGAAACTGTTTAGTGCATCCAAGTTTCATAAGCAGCGATAACTGAGTTGTATATGCTTTGAACTGTGCAACCTGGAAGCCCGTTCAACATGGAGGCGTATTATTTGCCGTGCCGTAATCTTCCTCAAGAAATTGTACATAGATCAGTGCATTGCCGCTCTTGGTTTCTCATTGGACAAAAACTATGTCAACGACGCCTGCAACCAGTTCAACCAAATATTGGCAGAATGGAAGAGGCTTTCCGCGGTACCAGACAATCAGAACTGCTCGCGGATGCTCGGTCGCTGAGCTATTAACGTACACGCTAATCAATATTGGCTTTATGATTTGCGGCACTCAAAGTGATGAGACTTCACTTCCGCTTTGAAAAGGGTGATGTCGGGGCCTTCCATCCTCCATGTTCCAAGGCACTCACGAGACGCAAGATCAAGATAACTTTATTGGCGTCGATGTAGAGGCCCCTTCGCTCCCTCACTCAGCCCCTGGGGGTCCTCCAATGGAGAGGGAGCCCCGCACGGGGACGTCTTTCGCAAAGCTTCCCGTGCCAAACGGATTGCTCGAGCTTCCGGAGGAGAGCATACAAGGTTCCTTTCTTTGTGATTCCATCAATATTCCCAGAAAATTCGGGGCATTTCCAAATGAGATGATCCTGATTAGCTGTCATTCCGGATTTGGTGCAGAACTTCGGAGGTTCCCCTCCCTCCGCTTATTTATAAGGGGGAAAGAATCGGTTGGTTTGTAATTTTCTCCAGTCTCTGCACTCCTTACGTGTGAGAGACCGATCTAGAGGTTGGAGGTCTAGTCTGTCATCCCTGTATTAAGCCATTATTCCTGTGTACGTGATGAGCGGGTCTTTCGATACGGGTAAGGGAGATTCCACGGCCGCCTGGGTGTAGATATCTCGGGTGAGACTGTTAGCAGCCTCATTGCCTGGAATCCCCACGAAGCCGTGACTCATATGATTGAGATCTCTCTATCCAATACCTATTGTCTATGTTTCTTAACCGCTTCTTTCGAACTGATCCCCTTATTAAAGTTTCTTACTACTATCTTGCTGTCACAAAGTATGAATTTGGCTTTGGGGCTCCTGCGGGCTAACGCCAATGCGGCCTCTTCCACTATGAGCGAGTCTCTAGTGTTGAGGGATCCGGAGAGCACCGTTTCGTAGTCGCCATCGATTATTGCCATTACTGCCGCCCCTTGTAGGCCACAGGCCGCGTCGCAGTAGGTAATTTGACTAGAATCTACCCCTATTAGTCTTTCTCTTATAACTTTGACTCTATGTGACCTGCGCTCCTTGTTGTGTGTCGGGTGCATATTCTTCAAAATTGGAGCGATCTTCAGTCTCTTTTGAACCTGAAGAGCCAGTTCTGCTGCCACGTATGACCACTCCTTTTGGTCCTCCCATATGCTGGCCAGGATCTGTCTTCCTGCCCGCGTGGAATCGAGTCTCCAAAGTTGCGCCTCCCTAACGCTAAGGCAAATAGTGGGGATCCAACATACCATATACGCTGACGATAGCAGTATTCGGACGTGTGGGGGCTCCAATGCCGATATCTCGCATAGACATCAAATAGCGGCGAAGAGGGTAGAAGAATACGTTCTTGCCAGAGGACTGTTCCGCTCTCCGCATAAGTCTGAAATTTTCCTACTCTCATCGAAGGAACAGAAAGGGAAAGAAAGACGCCTTCCAAGACTCTACCCGCCGGTGGAGGTGCTAGTGGGGAGTAGCAGGGTACCTAGGGTGCCAGTAATCAAAGTTCTATGTAGCGTCCTTCTCCAAGAGAATGAAAAAAAAACAAATTTGTCATAAACAAGTTAGCCCATTATTTGACTCAGGTGACTGAGATCTCCCGTAGAACCTCACTCAAAGATAAGGGTTTGTAGGAGCACTGCCTCTTGCGCCTAACACACGCGTTTATTATTAGCCGGATCGCGTATGCAACACCATTCCTGGATCTCAGCCAGAGCGAGGAACAGAAACTAGACACTGTGATTAGGAGGGCTTATAAAAAGCACTAGGCATTACCACCAGCGTCTCAACTGAGAAGCTGCTGAAAGGGGGGGTACATAATACGTGGCTTTAAATCGAGACGCAGAGATGTTAAGTCTTTGGCACTGCTAAAAAATAGCGCCAATGTTTGCGCACTGAGAGCCAATCGTTAATACTGGGAAACCCTTTTAGGCAAGAAATTGGAGGCCCCGTATTGACCAGCGAAAGGCCACTGCAAGGGGTTTAAATACCAGAGGTTTAGTTGATTTGTATAGTGCGGTCTAAATTGGGGAACTGGCCAGTATCGCGTATTGGCCGGTGCGAATATACCGGGTGTATGAACCACCGTTACCAAACCGATTGCCATCAGCCCTCACAGAAGCTCTGTTTTTACTCTATTTGCCTTGAAGCATCCTTCATGTTAACGGTGATGGAAAATGTGCCCACCCAACGAACGTCCTTCAAAAATGAATGTGCCGATAATGCTTCATGTTATGCAGCGGATACTCAGAAATATTGCTCACCTATGGATGCCTCTAACTTTGCTTTGGGGTCACGATTCGTCGAGCCTGCTTTACTGGTGTCGGTGGCTGCCGCTTCCGCTTTTGCAGTCTTCGGCTGCATCGCTCCTGCCATGGACGGCACGCTGCTCGACGCCTCACCGTGGCTTGCTCTGCGTCCGCCACCTTTTGTGTGCGACCCCTTTTGAAAATGTGTTGGTGAAGCCGTGACTTTAGGTAAACAACAAGCTTCAGCAGGCGCCGCCTTCTCTTTAACCTTTTCTTCTCCTTCCCAAGCGCAGCTCGCGCTTACCAAATCTCTGCGGGTGGCTCTTTTTTCTTGCGCTCATTTTCCTTCAATAATTAGTAGAGGAGGAGGAAAAACTTTATTTATATTTGATATTAAAATGTGTTATTAGCGGTCGCGGGCTGTCTTCTTCATCTTCCGATGAGTTATTGCAGCCCGTCTTAACAGGGTTGGGGCCCCTGGTCCAGGGCTCCACTGAGGTATGCCGCCAGGTAGGCTCTCCGCACCAATCCGCGCTGAACGGCCGGGTCCTCGCTGGAGAGCATCCCCTCCCACTGTTCCGCACTCGGGTTTTTGTTTATTGCAGCTAGATCCTTGTTTTTCTGACACACCCACGTTATGTGCATTAACGTGGGTTTTTCTCCACACCACGGACATTTGCTGCTGTATTGCGTGGGGTAGATTTTACTTAAGGTATTTAGATTGGGGAAAGTCCTCGTTTGCAGCAGCCTCCAGCCTACTGCATCTTCTTGGTGTAGGCTGTTATGGGGTGGCGGATATTTGAGTCGCGTTCCCCTGTGATAGTTTAGAATGTCTGAGTAGCTCAGGGGCACCGGGTCTGCTGCTGGGTTGTCGAGGTCAGTTTGAGTGGAGGCTCGGTTTGTGTGCTCTCGAGCAATCCTATCTGCCTCTACGTTCCCGGCGATCCCGGTGTGTCCTGGTACCCACATGATTACGTGTTGCAGTTGTTGTTCCTCGGTTTGCGGCATTTTGGCCGATTTAAGGATATGTAGAGCTTTCCGTCCTATTTTGCCATTCATGTAATTTCGGCATGCTGCTTGCGAGTCTGTTAATATTGTTAGAGACCTTCGGATACACCAGCCCTCCGCCGCCACCAGGGCGATGGCAGCCTCTTCGGCTTCCTCGGCCGCACAGTCTTTGAATGATGCGCTGGCTATTTCCCTGTGTGCAGAGTTTATTGCCGTTGCTACCATTCTGTTTCTGATTTCTCGAGAATCTCTCGGGTACACAGCCGCGTCTGTGTACAGTGTGTTTTCTTTTTCGGCTAGGATTTGTTGAACGTATTTTGCCCTAGCTTCCCTGCGTCCTTTATGCAGGTTTGGATCCATGTTTTTCGGTATCGGGGCTATCCTGAGTGTGTTGCGATATTCGTGAGGTATCCGCTCTGTTCTTCTTGTTTCTTGCAGCGCACCTTCGTAGCCACACCTATTTAGGAGAGCTATCCCAGCTTTGGTTTGTTTTAGCCTTTGTAGCTGCGCCGCAAGTTGGGCTTCTCTCAGCTCTTCAAAGGTGTTATGCAAACCCAGGGCTAGGAGTTTCTCCGTTGAGGTTGCTTGCTGGTAGGTGGAGCGCTAACTTATATGCTTTCCTTATTATTGTGTCTGCCTGAAGTATTTCTCCCTTAGTGCAGTTGTAGTATGCGAGGCTGTATGTTATTCTGCTTACTACGAGGCTTCTGATGAGTGTTAAAGTGTAATTTTCCCGCAGGCCGTGCCTCCTTCTGGAGACCCTGGTTATCATGCGCGCCACTTGCGTCGCCGAGGCTTTGATTAATTTTAGGGTGTGTGTGCATCTTTGGTTCTATTGGATCCACATTCCCAGTATTCTAATGATCGTTTTTTCCGGAATCGGTTGTCCTTCTAGATAGACGTTTATCCTGAGTTTCTCCTCCTCCGGTACTGTGTGATTTTGTCTGCTTCTCCAGATTCTTAAGAGCTCTGATTTTTCTGTTGAGCAGGCAAGGCCTCTGTCTCTGACATCGTTCTCTACGCATGTGGCTGCTTCCTGTAACTTTCCCTCTTTCTCACCGAGCGAGCCCTTCGTGGGCTCACACTGTGATGTCGTCGGCATATATTGCGTGTCGTACGCCTTCTACATTTTCCAACTGTTTTGCCAAGCCAATCATCGAGATGTTGAAGAGGATTGGGGATATTACGGATCCCTGCGGCGTTCCTTTATTGGGCGTGTGCAAACGCTCGGAGCGAATTTCACCCAGTCCTATTGTTGCTGTGCGGTTTGTTAGAAATGCCTTGACATACCCGTATATTTTCTTGCCGCAATCCAAGTTGCTGAGGCCTGTTAGTATTGCCTTATGGCTGACGTTGTCGAACGCCCCTTTAATGTCTAGCGCCATGATTACGTGCTCTCCTCGTCTCGGGACGTCGCTTAAAACCTCGTCTCTAATTTGGAGTAGTACGTCTTGCGTTGATAACTTGCTTCTAAAGCCAAACATGCTATGTGGGTATATCTCGTTGTCTTCCATATGGTCTTGTAGGCGTCTCGTTATTATCCTTTCATATAGTTTGCCAAGGCACGATGTAAGGGATATCGGTCTGAGATTTTCGACCTGCAACTTTTTCCCTGGTTTTGGGATCATTACTATCTCCGCGTGTTTCCAGTCATCCGGGACAGTCTCATTGTCCCATAGCTTATTTAGGTATTCTGTTAATTCCTCGACCATCCCGTCGCTTAGGTTGCGGATGATTGCGTTATTGATTTTGTCTGCTCCCGCAGCCGTGTTTCTGGTCGAGCTTCTTATGGCCGCGTAGACTTCCTCCCTTGTTATTGGCCTGTCTAACTCAAGATTTTCTTGTCCTTGGTAATGGCCCGTGTAGGCTGTTGGGTTGTCGTCTCCGAAACATTTATACTTGACTTGTTTTATGAGCTCCGAATCTGGTCCCTGGAACTGATGGACCAGTCTATGTATGGCCTTGTTGTTTTCGCTTTTCGTTTTCGTTGGGTCCAGGAGAGCTTTCAGTATGTGCCATGTTTTGGCTGTACTCAGTGTTCTACTAATGGAACTGCTGAACTGCTGCCAATTTGTTCTAGCCAACTGTTCCGCGTAGGCCTCCGCTTTCTTTGTTATTTCTGCTATTTTGATTTTGAGTTTCCTATTGCACCTCTGTCTTTTCCACCGTTTGGTTAGGCCTCTGTGTGCTTCCCATAATTTGAGGAGCCTGGAGTCTACCTCGGGTGTCTGCTCTGTTCTGTCTATTTCTTTGGTGTATTTGCGTTGCTTCTCTTTGAGCATGCTCCCCCATGCCTCAATTGAGTCTATGCTCTCGCGCTGGCTCTCTTGGCATGCCTCTCTGAACGCGTTACAGTCCGTAATTTTCGTGGTTCCAATTCGGCGTTGAAGTTTTGCCGATGTTATTTGCGTGCGAATAATGTCGTGATCGCTCCCTAAATTTTCAAAGAGGTTTTCCCATGTCGCCCGTCCTGTTCTTTTGACGTAGGTTAAGTCTGGGCAGGTGTCCATGCTGACGCTGTTCCCGGTTCTAGTGGGGGTGCTAGGGTCTGTCACTAGCTGACATCCCAATACCTCCGCCGCTTCCTTTATGTGTTTGCCCTTTTTGTCAGATACCTTGTACCCCCAGCTTGGGTCCTTGGCATTGAAATCTCCCACCACAACTACTTTGTTTCCTCGCGCTAGTCTGCTAACACCGTGAAAGAGTTCTTGGAATTTTGCAGTTTTCTGCTTCGGGGAGCTGTAGATGTTGACCACGAAGGTGCTGCTACCCTGCCTTTTCTTCTTTGGAATAATTTCGGTAATGACGTGTTCCACGTCCGTGTCGGCTATGCTGTCGTGTGCTATAGCGACTAGGTGTTTGGCAATGAGTGTTGCTGTTTTGTTGCCCTCCGGGTTTACGTAGCATGTGTAGCCCTGGAGTGACGGTGTGATGTTTGTTTCTTGTAGCGCTACTACGTCGGGTGGTGTTAAATGCGTGTTTATATATTGTTGTAATAGCCCCTTCTTCTTCTTATACCCTCTGCAATTCCATTGCCAGATTTCTAAGATATCATTGTTTTGGCTGCGTTTGGTTGCGCCGGCCATGATTAATTTTCTAGGTTGCTCGTGTCCTGAATTGGGCGGCGGACGTTGAATTTGTCCTTGACGCCTTCCGATAGTTTTTGCTTGCGCTGGTTGCGGACTTCTGTCCCTATCATCTCTACGCGCTGTTCCATTATTTGTAACTTCTGTCTTACTTCTGCCATAAATTTGGCGAGGTCGTCTTGGCCTCCTACTTTTGATGTTTCTGGCTGACTATGCGGCTGCTGTTGCGGTTTTGGAGAAGGGCTACATGTCCCTTGGCCTCTAATCAGACCCGCAAGCTCTTCAATCTTTTTGCTTTGCTCTTCTATTAATTTGCGGCTGGCCTCTAATTGCTGCCTGAGTTGCCTGTTATCTTCCTCTAGTTGTTTCTCCCTTTTGATAGGGTTATTCTTTTGGTCGTTACTGTTATTATTACCCGAGGGCGGAGACAAGGAACTGGGAGGGCCTGCTCCCCAGCTCACCTTGGTGCCTCCGCCCTGGTGGGTTTCCCCTTGCTTGTTTTGTTGCTGCTGCCCGTTCTTGATGGCCGGGGTCAGCGGCGGGAAGGACCGTGATCTTCTCCGCGGCCGGCTCCGTGAGCGGCTCCCGGACTGGCCTCGCGGCCCCCGGGTCCGGCTCCGAGATCGGCTCCTGGAGCGGTTCGAGTCTCGTTCGGAGCTGAACCATCTCGGGTGGTGCTGCTGCTTTGGCTGTTCTTTCCATTTGCTGTTGTTGTTTCTGTAGGCCGGGCCTCGCAGTTCTCTTGATGTTTTAAGGCGCTGTTGGCAGTTCCTGGCACCGGTGGCGTGGTCGCCTCCGCAGTTCAGGCACTTTGGTTGGCATGTGTGTCCCTCCGGCGGATTCTGTGCTCCGCATTGCCTGCAGGTCTTGACGTTTGGTGTCGGGCACACGTCCGACCTGTGTCCCTGTTGATGGCATACGTAGCAGACCTGCCTTGTGGGACGGTACGGGTAGCATGTCAGCTCGCCCCCGCAGTAGATTACTTGTTTTGGGATGTAGGGGCCGTCGAAGGTAATGACGGCTGTCTGTGACTTCCCCAACATCCTGGCTCCGAGGATCGTAACTCCTTGGGACCGCAGTCGAAGCTTCGCTTTAAGAAATTCTTCCGATGTTCCGGCGTCGATCCCGTGGACCACCGCTCTCTTGAAGTCTTCTGGTACCGCTACGTAGGCGTTTACTGCGTAGTTATGGCCTTCCACGTTCAGGGTGGTTATTCCTCTGATCATTCTGGCGACGTCTTCTTTTGGAGTGCTCGCTATGATGATGTTAGAGCCTGGCCTAAGTCTTATAATGAAGTCCTCGTCCTTACACTTGTTCTTGCACGCTTGTACTATGGCTTGAGCCACTCTGTACCCCTTGAGCGTTCTGACCGGTAGGCCGTTTTTTGGTCTGATGATAATCTTTGCATCGCCTCTCGGGAGTGGCGGGGCCCTGCGCCGCGGCTGCCGTGCCGCTTCCCTTTCTCCTGTGTTATTCGCGCCTGTAGCTGGCGTGGCTGACGTCACGCCACCTGTCGCTGCACCGCCGGCTGCGCTGCTCTGCCTTGCGTCATCCGCCGGCGCCATCTTGCCATTGTTCTGCCCCGAGTGGGGCTCCCCGTCTTTCAAAATGGCGGCTTGCCGTAAACCGCGCTTGTGAGCCTGTTTTTGCCGTCGGGATTGGTATAGGGTCCAATCTAATTCACTTTTTGGCTGTTCGTGCAGTCCGGCCGGAGCGTCCTGCATGCTGATGTCCCCGCGCTCGCCGGTCCCCGATGCCTCGGAGTCGGAGAGATCGTCGAGGTGATCCGCCTCCATGTCCACATGAACTTCTGGCGAAATGTGGGCCATTTCGCTGGGGGTGGGTCCGAAATCGGTATTTTCAATAGCTGGTATTGTGCTAGCTCCAGTAGCACCGTGGGGCTGACTTCCACGTTTGCGGGTGCCGGGCAGGCGCCGGCCCCGTGCTAGGCCTAACGGTGCGTTCTCCGCTGTGGCTACGTGGCGTCTTTCAGAACGCGATAAAAACCTTAAAAATTGGCCTACCGGTCCGAAAGTGGTATCCTCGTGGTCCTGCCCTTGGGGGGTCTTCGGTCCAACCAACGGTTGATGGCTTGATGAGCTTTTGCGGTCTCGGTGGGTCAAAATCTGCGGAGCCCATGCGGCGCACGTCCGCACCCTCCGCCTCGAAGCGTTCCTCTCCTTCAATAATTAGTAGTATTTGTTCTTCATATGGTGAAGCCATGGTGCTCGGCGCGCATAGATATGAAAATTAAGGAGCCGAAGAATGCAGAAATTTCCACGCCATCGCATCCTTCTGAGAAAAGAAAAATTTGAGGACGCTTAAGCTTCACGTATATGAGTGGAACGCGACAGCGTGTCGTTGTTGTTGTTGCGACTGGAGGAAGAATGAGAAGGAAAGTGCACGGGGGTGCCCACTGGCTCAAGCTGAGCCACAACAGCTGCCACGTGCAGCAGTAAGAGAGTTCAAACTGCATCATCTGAAGCGAAGACTATGGCTTAGCGACAGATACCCCGGTGGTTGGGTATATGCCATCGTTTTTGAAGCAACAAAAACAACAAGGAGCCCTCTCCACATTGGTGAGAGCTCCTAGACCCAGCGTGTTGCAGCGCTCCCAGGTAAGGCACAGAATGCCACCGCACGTTAGGCGCTACGCCTTTCCCGTTGGAGAATGCCTTTGAAAATTAAAATGAAACTACAAATTTGGTTTTGAGGAAACGAAATGCAGCAGAAATTGTCTCACATCTCGGATGACACCTGAACCGCGCCGTAAGCGAAGGGATAAAGGAGGGAGTGAGAGAAGAAAGGAAGAGATGCCGTAGTGGAGGTCTCTTGGGATAACTTTGACCACCTGGGGATCTTTAACGTGCACTGACATCGCACAGCACACGGGCGCCTTTTGTGTTTCGCCTCCATCGAAAGGCGGCCGCCACGGTCGGGTTTGAACCGGGCCACTCCGGCTGAGTAGCCGACCGCCCTAACCACTGAGCTACCGTGGCAGGTAAGCCTTTGAACGCATTCTTAATTTTTTCAATTGTTTCTATTAATTAATTGATCAATAACTAGGTAGAAATTTTCTTAGCTACCATCATCAAGGATTGGCTTTAAATTGTGAACATTTGGACACCTTTGAACCCCCTTTTCCCAATTTTTTCATTTCTTTAAACAATGCGTCGTAAGCGAACCTTGAGAGTGTTCACCAGCGTCATCCTCGTCCATAGCGGTGGACGTAGCACGCTGGTGAACACTCTCAAGGTTCGCTTACACGCAAAACATACATACCCACGAAAGCAGCAGATTGGACAGCCGTCGCCGTAGCTCTGTTGGTAAGGGCACCGGACGCGATATTCGGAGGTCGTGGGTTCGGATCCCACCGGCGGCATGGTTGTTTTTTCTGCTGCTTTATAAGTAATTTTATTTTTTAAAAACTAATTGATTGGCACTAGATATTAAAAAAAGAAACATTCCCCTATGCACCTTGATTTCGGTGACTGTTGGCTTCTTTAATATGTTTGTCAAACGAGCCCCTCACTTCATTTGCCTTGTCTGCTAATAGCTTAACGGGGGTCTCGGTTCTGGCAGTCTTGATGCCATAGGTAGCATAAGAGGGCTCTCCCAGAGTTTCCGCCCTCGCCGTTAGATGACGTTCTACGTCACACTTGCGGTATTACAGGACGTGCTACGTCCACCGCTATGGACGAGGGTGGCGCTGGTGAACACTCTCAAGGTTCGCTTACACGCAAAACATAAATTCCCACGAAAGCAGCAGGTTGGACAGCCGTCGCCGTAGCTCAGTTGGTAAGAGCACCGGACGCAATATTCGGAGGTCGTGGATTCGGATCCCACCGGCGGCATGGTTGTTTTTTCTGCTGCTTTATAAGTAATTTTATTTTTAAAAACTAATTGGCTGGCACTAGATATTAAAGAAAAGAAACATTCCCCTATGCACCTTGATTTCGGTGACTGTTGGCTTCCTTAATATGTTTGTCAAACGATCCCCTCACTTCATTTGCCTTGTCGGCTGATAGCTTAACGGGGGTCTCGGTTCTGGCAGTCTTGATGCCATAGGTAGCATAAGAGGGCTCTCCCACAGTTTCCGCCCTCGCCGTTAGATGACGTTCTACGTCACACTTGCGGTATTACAGGACGTGCTACGTCCACCGCTATGGACGAGGGTGGCGCTGGTGAACACTCTCAAGGTTCGCTTACACGCAAAACATAAATACCCCCGAAAGCAGCAGATTGGACAGCCGTCGCCGTAGCTCAGTTGGTAAGAGCACCAACACGCGATATTCGAAGGTCGTGGGTTCGGATCCCACCGGCGGCATGGTTGTTTTTTCGGCTGCTTTATAAGTAATTTTATTTTTAAAAAACTAATTGATTGGCACTAGATATTAAAAAAAATAAACATTCCCCTGTGCACCTTAATTTCGGTGACTGTTGGCTTCTTTAATATGTTTGTCAAACGAGCCCCTCACTTTATTTGCCTTGTCTGCTAATAGCTTAACGGGGGTATCGGTTCTGGCAGTCTTGATGCCATAGGTAGCATAAGAGGGCAAAGCGCACGTTTGGCGTACGCCAAACAATCGGCCGCTCTGTTACCACTGCAGGGAGCCCGGCCACATCCTCCGCCACTGCCCCTACCGCAGAATGGGTTTAAAGGAATTTTCACCTGACGCACCTCTACCACGCTACGGTGAAAGACCACGGGATTTCGAACAGTACTTGTCCGATAACGTGCAATCTTCGACCTCGCAGCGACGCCAGTCCCGATCGCCATCCCCAAGGCGGTTCTCTTCTCCCGGCCGTCCGTCATCCTCTGGCCAGTTCAGAGGTACGTCCCCACGTCGGGAAAACTGTAGACGGCGTCCTTTGGGGGGTAGGGCTGCCGCTACTGGACCGAGTCAAGAGCCTCCACCCGATGATTCGCCGCGACGCTCCGACCGACGACGACCTGACCCGACGACCTCGACGACGCGCTGCGACCGACTGGTCTCCGCCGAAATACCGGTATCCGCCGACAACCACGACGTTACCGCACTCGTGGATACCAGCGCCGATTTTTCTGTAATGAGCAGACGGTTAGCCACGGCCTTGAGGAAGGTTCTGACCCCTTGGTCTGGGCCGCAGATCCGGACAGCTGGCGGCCACGTGGTAACTGCGATCGGTGTCTGCACTTCGCGAATCCAGATCCGCGGTGTTACTTTCCCTGGTTGCATTGCTGTGTTACCCGAGTGCTCCAAAGACCTCATACTCGGTTTGGATTTCCTTCACTAGTACGGTGCCGTTATCAACCTCCAGGAGCTAATCGTGTCGTTTTCCACCCAAGGCCCTGTCGACGACAATACTGAGCCACGCAGGGCTAAGTTATGCGTCTGTGACGACCACGTATTGATCCCGTCCAGAGCCAGCATGATTGTTACCGTCGAGTGTGATAACAGCCCCAGCACTCGCGTCATCGCTGAAACCAACATCTCTCTGCTCCTGGGTCGGCAAGTCTGTGTAGCTCGCGGAATTATTGAATTGAACAGTCGGCGAACCGAACTCTTAGTGACCAATTTTGGTTCTGAACCCCAGTGTTTGTCTGGGAAAACAACTATAGCGTATTTCGAAGAACTTAGCGAATTCGCGGGACAGCACGCGCTGTCCGAAATCCCGGCATCAGTCGAGGCACCGACCACTCCCATAAAAACCGACGTGAACCCGAACCTCCCGTCTAACCAGAAACGCTGCCTCGTTAGCATTATCGAATCTTTCCGCGACTGTTTTGCATCGACCTCCAAGGTTGGGCAGACTCCGCTCATAAAGCACCGCATTATATTTGACGCAAACCACGACCGTTATGCCAGCCGCCTTATCGAATCTCTTCGAAGGAACGGGGTGCCATTCGCCGACAAGTTCAAGAAATGCTCCAAGACGACGTAATACAACCGTCGACGAGCCCGAGGGCATCGCCTGTTGTTCCAGTGCCGAAGAAAGATGGAACCCTACGGTTCTGTATTGATTACAGGTGTCTAAACAGTCACCAAAAAAGGCGTTTATCCTCCGCCACGCATTGATGACTACCTGGACCGGTTACGCCACGCCACGTACTTCTCGTCACTAGATTTACGCAGTGGCTATTGGAAAATCTAGGTGGACAAACGCGACCGAGAAAAGACCGCCTTTATTACACCGGATGGTCTGTACGAATTCCGGGTGCTTCCTTTCGGCCTGTGCTCGGCTCCTGCTACTTTTCAGCGGATGATGGACACCGTGCTTGCCGATCTAAAATGGCAGTCCTGCCTAGTGTACCTAGATGACGTAGTCATCTTCTCCGCCACGTTCGAAGAGCACCTGAGGCGCCAGCGCGCTGTGTTCGCAGCAATTCGTTCGGCCGGTCTATCCCTCAAGCCCGAAAAGTGTCACTTCGCCTTCCAGGAGTTGAAGTTTCTCGGCCACATCGTGAGCGCTAAGGGAGTCAGCCCTGACCCCGATAAGACAGCCGCCGTCGCTGTTTTTCCTGTGCCAACCGATAAGCGCAGTGTGCGCCGCTTTCTGGGTCTCTGCGCCTATTATCGGCGTTGCGTTTTGTGCCTAACTTCTCCCAGATCGCTGAGCCCCTATATATATATATATATATATATATATATATATATATATATATATATATATATATATATATATATAATATATATATATATATATATATATATATATATATATATATATATATATATATATATATATATATATATATGCACGACCAGCACTGACTAGCGCGAACTCTCTTTCACAACACTTTACGTTGGTGAAATCTAGACCCTCTCCAACGACTCTTCTGTTGCGCGCACAAAAAAAAAATAAATCATCGGACGGTAGGTTGCGAGGCCTCTTTAGTAGTTTTACTGTTTCCCAGTAAGTTTATGCTCTTTTCCTTTCAGTGAGAGGTAGCGGACCACACAAAATGTGGTTAAACAAAGATTGGGAGGGGGGCGGGGAGCACAAGTTCTTCCTTAAGGGACGCGATAGCGTTGATGGGTTTTACAATAATAGAGGCATTGGAGTCTAGTAGATCCGTGGGAGCCCTCATACCATTCCTGGAGCAATGGTGCAATGGTTAATCCAGGCGCCACTGCCCCGCGATGGCAGGCGCTGCTTCATTGGGGCTTGTGCGACCCAGGTTGCTCTACCCGAGCAACGACTCGCAACAAAGCGTTAACCACTACCTGCCGCAGTAGGCAGTTTGCTCACAATCTGGTGGGTAGGTTGAGACGACGCCACAAAGTCATGTGACCTAGGTACGCATCTGCCACTTCCATGGGCCACCTTGGTGGCCCAATTAGGCTTGTTCTCTGGGGATTATTCTTGGATTTTCGCCCAGGGTAAACAACGCTGACAACGCACGCCAGTGACGACGCCGGCTTTTCTGCGCCCCGAGTTAATTAACGCTATCGCTTTAAAACGGCAGTAGGAATGGGCGACCCCGCTATTGATTATCAGTATTTTAGCAAGGCCGTTTCCCGCAAAATACTCTGCTATGGAGCCAGCGAAGTGCATCTGCGACATCTTTTCGAATACGTCTAATCAATTCTTCATAAATGTGAACCGAAAAGGAACAAAGCATACCAAATAGAAAAGAATATACGAACTGGTTTATGCTAATGACGGAAAAGAGTTGGCATAACGCTTTGTGAAGCTACAGTTAACTCCGCATAAATAGCCTAAATAGGTTCGGTAAGCATTCGTAGCGGTCAGAAGTATTTCTTCCCATGTCTGTCTACAACCACACGCAAAGAATACATCAGTCATATAATTGTATCAAGATATCATAGAATCAAGGTGTGCCCCTGTCCTTAATGTCGAGGCGCGGAATAAGGCGGTGAGGCTGGGCGTTGTGGATATCCTACGGTGAAGCAGCACCATCTGCTCGGGCGTCAGTCCGCGTATTGTTAGATGCGCCGCAGAATCATTGCCGGTGGTCTGAAGCTCATCCAGCTGAGCAGCCGCTACCCGACGCTCGCAGGGCCCGAAGCCTTCCAGGTGCACAGCGACGAGCCCCGCCTTAAGCGCCAATCGACCAGTGACCAATGGACCCTCTTCCTCGTCGAGGTCATCGTCGGCAAACGTCGGCTGCAGGCGAAGGAACGCCTCGGACTTGGCCATGTAGGCGCAGCCCTCCAAGTGTTGCTTGTTCCGCGAGGCTCGGCCGAATATGAACCCAGCCGCTGACGGGTCGCCCAATCGGCTCAGCGTGGACAGCAGTGCGCGCACGTGCACGTGCGTGTCGTCGGTGACGCGCAAGGCGAACTGCGAGCCTGCCATGTTCGCCGGAACCCACTCGACAAGCAGGGCGGCGGTCGACGAGGCGGGCTGGCTCATAACCGAGGTGTCCCGCTCTGGACCACGATGTCGTGGAACTGCTTCTTTTCCGCCTGCGTATGATCAACTGTAGCAGGAGAACACCTTTTAGGCAATTCAATCACGTGGAAAATGAAACACCGCATGCTTACCCTCGTGGAAATGCGAAATAAAGCTGTGGATAGTGTGCAGCGAAACGCTGTCTCCTTTTTGTGTGTTAACTCCACATTAATATCCAGAAGAAGGGTATATATAGGGTGTCCGGTAAGGGTGTATGGCAATTTGTGTCACGCGCAGCTTCAGTTAGTGTGAGAACTTGTGTCGGGAATCACCGCTCATTGATGATTATAAGATAGATGTCGGACCTGGTACAACACAGTGGTGCTGTGGCGCGTTGTAATGGTGAAAGTCAAGGATCTCTGAGCAACAATTTTAGTTATGATGCCAGTGTTATGATGCAGCGATGGCGTAAAAGTAGAACATCCGCCTCGCGTGTAAGAGGACCGGGGTTCAAATCCTGGTGCCGCGCAATTCTCCACCGGGTTTCAAAAAGAAAAATCAGCGTGTCGATGGAATTGCAGAACCAGGCCTGGAATGCGGCCTGATCTCGGTGACCAGAACCGACAACGCACTCTCTCACCAGAGCAGGATTTGCCACCCTGGTGTAGTACTTCGCCACAACCTTCTATGATCAAACCAATTAACCCTCGGCCCTCAGTCCCCAGCGGCTGCGGAGCAACTGACCACAACGGCGGTCAGACCTGTGACGCAGCTGCGGAGCAACTGACCACGACGGCGGTCAGACCTGTGACGCAGCGGAGGGTGCTAAGAATCTCTGGCTCCGGACAGGCCGCCTCTGAACCTGGAATCTGAACCTGGCAACGTTTAACGCTAGAACTTTATCAAGTGAGGCTAGCCAAGCAGTGCTGTTCGAGGAACTAGCGGGAATTAAATGGGATGTGTTAGGGCTTAGCGAAGCTAGGAGGACAGGTGAGGCGTATACAGTACAAAAGGATGGACACATACTGTGCTATCGCGGATTAGAGGATAGACGAGAACTAGGTGTGGGATTCCTCATTAATAAGGATATAGCAGGCAACGTAGAGGAGCTCTATAGTATTAACGAGAGGATAGCAGCTGTAGTAATTAGGCTGAATAGGAGGTACAAGCTGAAAGTGGTGCAGGCCTACGCACCCAACCCACATCCAGCCATGATGACCAGACCGTTGAAAGTTTCTATGAGGACGTAGAATCGGCAATGAATAAAGTAAAATCGCAGTAGACTATACTGATGGGCGACTTCAACGCGAAGGTGGGCAAGAAGCAGGCTGACGACTACGCGCGCGTGTAGGTGACTATGGGATAGCCTCTATAAATAGCAGGAGAGAGTTATTAGTCGAATTCGCGGATAGAAATAATTTACGGATCATGAATACCTTCTTCCGCAAACGAGAAAATAGGAAGCGGACCTGGAAGAGCCCCAATGGTGGAACTAAAAATGAAATCGACTTCATACTATGCGCTAAACCTGGCATCATTTAGGATGTGGCCGTCCTCGCAAAGGTGCGTTGTAGCGACCACAGAATGCTAAGGTCTAGAATTAGCTTAGACTTGAAGAGGGAACGTAAGAAGCTAGTGAAGAAGAAGACCATTAACGAGTTAGCCGTAAGAGGGAAAGCACAGGAGTTTAGGATAGCGCTGCAAAACAGATATTCGGCTTTAACTGAGGAAGACGACCTTGATTTTCATTCAATGCACGATAATCTGACATCAATAATTACGGAGTGCGCAGTAGAAGTAGGCGGTAGGACCGTTCGAAATGATACCGGGAAGCTATCTCAGGTAACGAAAGATCTGATTAAGAAGCGCCAAAGCATGAGGGCGTCTAACCCTACCGATAGAATAGAGCTAACGGAGCTATCAAAGTTAATAAATAAGCGCAAGGTAGCCGACATAAGGAAGTTTAATATGGAGAGAATCGAGCATGCTCTAAAGAAAGGAGGTAGCCTAAAAGCAGTGAAGAGGAAACTAGGCATAGGTAAAAACCAGATGTATGCATTAAGAGACAAGCAGGGAAATGTCATTAGCGATCTGGATAAGATAGTTAACGTAGCCGAAGAGTTCTATACAGACCTGTACAGTAGCCAATGTAATCAGAGCGCTAATGAGAAACACAGCAGTGCACAGCAATGCGTCATCCCGCCAGTAACGAAAGATGAAGTAAAGAAAGCCTTAGAAGCAATGAAAAGGGGAAAATCAGCTGGGGAGGATCAGGTAACAGCAGATCTGTTGAAGGATGGAGGGCACAACGTGCTAGAAAAACTAGCCACCCTGCATACGCAATGCCTTATGACCTCGACTGTACCAGAAGCTTGGAAGAATGCAAACATTATCTTAATTCATAAGAAGGGAGACGCCAAAGACTTGAAAAATTACAGGCCGATCAGCTTACTATCCGTTGCCTACAAAGTATTTACTAAGGTAATCGCTAATAGAGTCAGGGCAACGTTAGACTTTAATCAACCAAATGATCAGGCAGGCTTTCGTAAAGGATATTCCACAATAGATCATATTCACACTATCAATCAGGTGATAGAGAAATGCGCAGAATATAACCAACCTCTATATATAGCTTTCATTGATTACGAGAAAGCATTCGACTCAGTGGAAACCACAGCAGTCATACAGGCATTGCGTAATCAGGGGGTAGAAGAGCATTATGTCAAAATATTGGTAGATATATATAGCAACTGCACAGCTACTATAGTCCTCCATAAAGTCAGCAATAAAATTCCAATAAGGAAGGGCGTCAGGCAAGGAGACACGATCTCGCCAATGCTGTTCACCGCATGTTTACAGGAGGTATTTAGAGGCCTGAATTGGGAACAGTTGGGAATAAGAATAAATGAAGAATATCTAAATAATCTGCGATTTGCTGATGACATTGCCTTGCTGAGTCACTCAGGAGGTGAACTGCAAATCATGATCAATGAGTTAGACAGGCAGAGCAGATCGATGGGTCTAAAAATTAACATGCAGAAAACCAAGGTAATGTTCAACAGCCTAGCAAGGGAACAATAGTTCACAATTGGCAGCGAGAACCTAGAAATTGTGACGGAATGCGTCTACTTAGGACAGGTAGTGACAGCTGATCCGGATCATGAGAGGGAGATAACTAGAAGGATAAGAATGGGGTGGAGCGCATATGGCAAATTCTCGCAGATCATGAGTGGCAGTTTACCAATTTTCCTCAAGAGGAAAGTGTACAACAGCATAATCTTACCGGTACTCACCTACGGGGCAGAAACGTGGAGGCTAACGAAAAGAGTTCAGCTTAAGTTAAGGACAACGCAGCGAGCCATGGAAAAAAAATGATAGGTGTAACGTTAAGAGACTTGAAGCGGGCAGAGTGGGTGAGGGAACAAACACGGGTTAATGACATCCTAGTCGAAATCAAAAGAAAGAAATGGGCTTGGGCAGGGCATGTAATGCGAAGGCAAGATAACCGCTGGTCCTTAAGGGTAACGGAGTGGATTCCAAGAGAATGTAAGCGTAGCAGGGGGCGGCAGAAGGTTAGGTGGGCGGATGAGATTAAGAAATTTGCAGGCAAAGGGTGGAT
Source organism: Amblyomma americanum (assembly GCA_030143305.2). Taxonomy (NCBI): domain Eukaryota; kingdom Metazoa; phylum Arthropoda; class Arachnida; order Ixodida; family Ixodidae; genus Amblyomma; species Amblyomma americanum. Next base: position 1,501 of record JARKHS020027835.1, on the reverse strand, counting down.
GCAGTTGGCAAAAGATAGGGTTAATTGGAGAGACATGGGAGAGGCCTTTGCCCTGCAGTGGGTGCAGTAAGGCTGATGATGATAATAACTCTCTATTAAGAACTTTGCGGGCATACGGTGGGCGCACCTGGAAAAGGCTAGGGTTCATTGGCGAGAAATGGGAGAGGCCTTTGCCCTGCAGTGAGCGCAGTCCGGCTGAGGATGATGCCAGTGTTAAAAGTAGCAGAATGGTGTTATAGAATGACTGAAAGTAATGGTCTAAACCTTTCTTTAAAAATTTATTAATCCCCCACATCGAGTAGTTGAAGCTGCCATAGAAAACCGATGTGGAACGTTTTCAACGACAGCAAATACGTGAATAGCCAGAACTTCAAGCTTGGCGAGAAAAGATCTGCAGATATATTTATTTTTATAGCACACTGTTATATTATGTGAAAAATTACTTTCATAAGCAATTTTTCACTGAAAATTCGCTGCTTGTGTGTAACGGGTATGGCTTAGTGCATTGCACTTGTTACCTCTCTACGTATGATGTCACTAACGGTGGAAGAATCCTGACGCATCAGTGCGGTGCGCCACACGTTTGTCTCTCTCTCTGCCCATTCCTTCTCCCACTAGTTCTTGTCATGAGCCGAAACGACGAAACCACGCTACAATAAAGCATGCTAGCAATCGGCGTAAACTACCACATCTGTGCCGCACAAGAAAGGTGACACGGAATTGTGTTTTCGTGATGGAAGGAGACAGCAGACCAATCAAATATAGCCGACCAGAATAAACAACCAAATATTTCTCGTCTTAAAGAGTATACCTCTGGCTGCGTACGCAACAATAGCTGCGAACGCGGACAATCGCCTCCCATGCATGTGTGGCTGACTTGTTAGCGGTGCAGAACTACACTTTTACATAAAGCAGCCACGATTTCAGCTTACCGGCTAATTCAGCAAGCGGACCGCTCACGAGCGTGAGTGAAACAGTGAATGGCAACAAATTGTGTCTCAAAATTTTCGCAGTAGCCGTCGGTTAAAGATGACCAGTGACTGATCAAATGCAGATAATATGCCGCTATTATTGCAGACCTGCAAAGGGCCAGAAAGAGATGGCATATTGATAGTGCGTTGCACGTACTACATGTTGAAATAGAGGCTTTAAAATAGTGTGAACATAAAAAGTAATAGTGAGAGCCTAGCACAAAGGCGCGAAGTTGAGGAAAACGAGGCACAAACGCAGGTTTCTTTGGTCTATCCCCGAAGAACTGTATCTGTCTCTAAAAAACACCGGTAGTCTGAGCAGAGTTCTGAGGTATACACCTTACAAAAACGGAAGGTTCTGGGGCAGCATACGTACATTTGTGATCGCGGTTGCCGAGAATTCAGGAGCGCATTCTTTCATGTTCAAAATGACTGCCACGCTCCCACATCTTGCTACTGCGTCATGTGCCACATACGCTTCTGTTATACATACTCACAAATCTCGAGATCTGATAATACAAGAGTACCGC
>JARKHS020027834.1:0-49890 GCA_030143305.2 Amblyomma americanum | reverse complement strand
AAGTCCCACAGGGCATCATGGTTCCGTATCGGTGGCACTTCGTGACTGCGCGAGGGCTGTGGCGACTCCGCGCGCCACACCAAGCGGCCGTTCAAGGGAGCAGCGCCGAGACTCAGACTCTTTGCAGAGCGCGCAGCTGACCACCTCGGCCCCTGGACCACGTCCGTGTGCTTCCTTGGGCGCCTGCACCCCGTAGTCCGTCAAAAACAATGGGATTCACTGTTTACAGCGATGTGATGTACGTTAGTGCTGTTAGAATCGATGACATATTTTAAGGAGCATTCAACATATTTGAAAGCGTGTAGTCAAGCTCATATTCAAACTTTGCTGCATGAACATGCTACATGGAATTTTGTTTCTTCTCTTGAATTGTAGGCGTTGACATAGATTATAAAAATAGTGTCAAAGAACATTTTGCAACCAATCAGCGCACACGGGCTACTTGCGCAATTTATCGCTCAAATATAATGAAAGCTCTATCCTGCGCCGCGGAATGTGCTCCTGACGCCTGAGCTAATTACAACGCCCTTTTTACTGACACAAGGGAACAAAGACATCACCCTCATTATAGAACCTAATTCATTCAATCTTTCCAAAATCATTTATCAACACATTCAGTCAGTGATCAGTCGTTTTCATATGTGTCTGTGGAATGGGACATGCAAAAAGGAAAAAAGTGTGGCGTACGGCAGACCGTTTTCTTGTCGCAGTTTTTGCGCTGGTTACCACGAATTCGGATTTTATTTTTTTGACGGCTGCAGTCATACGTTTTGTTTTCGCATCCCTGCAAGCCCGTATACAACGGTGTTTCTCTGAGGGTTAAAGAAAGCAAAGTTTAAATCATTAAGCCGAGATTTCACCACTCTGTCAGGATGGATGAGTTTCACGTCAGTATGCCGAAGTAGAAATGTCAAGTACCCCATGACTAGTCAGTTTGCGTTCCACGAGACATATCGCCCACGCATGCGGTCCTGCAAACACGGCTCACTTGTCTGCAGAAAGCTGAGACCAGTGTGCTACAGATCGATAGAGTGGAATCTGATCCCAACGAATTTCCACGTATTCGTGAGAGATTTCGTGCTAGCGAATGTGCGAAGCCTTTTAGGACGTTGCAAGCCAGCGATAAAAACGGGCTGTAGCCAGCCATCGGGCGCGACAGCAGAGATGTAAGTTACGCAACACGCCTCGATGAGTATATATTTACAGGCCGTTTTTGTTGTTTCTTTGGGCAGCGCCATGCCACTTCCATAACTCTTACTGAATATTACTAAGTCTAGCAGGCGCAATGTACCGATTCCGAAACGCGACCGGTTGCTATTTAACAGCTACTGCATTGCGTAAGAATATATAATCAACAACATATTAAAAGTTTAACGAGGTGATTAACTTTATTCACACTTTCATGGCACTTAAGGAAGGCGAGAAGTGATTCAGTGATTTTTCAGCACACAAACGAGGGAATGTTCACATCACTGGGGGAGTGTGAGGGGCGGGGGCAGACCCTAAATCCACTACCTGGTCGTCCGAAGCTGAACGTGCAGTGTGTGAAAGAACTGAAGGCAATAGCTTAAATACACCACGGCTTGAAATTCTGGCACTCTATTATCAGGAGTGTTTCTGCAAGCGGAAAACAATATTGGCGGCTGTCAGTAACCAGTACCAGGTCACCCATCTGGTACTGCTGGCTGCCACTGGGCTAAGATGTATTTTGGCTATTTGTCCAGGCTAGCAAAAATAGAAATCGCCCGGAATGCTCACCACTTCTAGTGCGAAAATTCTGTAGCTATCAGCTCTCCTTTCTCCCTCTGCCGCTACCCACGGCAGCGCCCACTTTCAGCCCCTCCAGAACAATATCCTCGAACAAGTTAACGCAAAATGCATGATCCCTTATCTTGTACCAGTAACGAAACTTCCAATAGAACCCGCGTATCGAATTATGGCTTTCTGGGTCAAAATTTATGAGATTTTTGCTCGACCTGCGACCTTTAAATGAAATGCTCAGCACTGCTTGGAACCCGAATATTCTGGAGAAAGAAAAGTTGTAAGGCATCACCAATAGCTAGCTTCCCAGCTGACAGGCTCGACCATTGTGTGTGAACCTTTTCGAACTGGCCGTGTGGAACATCCGAGTTTCGGAAATGAAATGATGAGAGAGGTTTCAGAGAATGTTTTCGTTGTGAGCTATTGTGTCGTCGGAAGCAGCAGAGCCTGTTACCAGGAAAACTGCTGCTAACACTCGCACCGCTGCAAAAGAAAAAGCACAGATAAAGAGGTGTACAAAAAATCACCCTAGAACCTTTAAAGCCCCATATGCACAGCTGCGGTTTCCGGCTTCATTTAAATTACACCGTCATGATTTCTACATGAAGCCATTGATATTCATGCCTTTCAGTCTTTAAATCGATTTTTCAAGGCTTCTGATTCGATCTTGACAACTATTAGTTGTAGTCAAATCAGGTGTAATTACTCAGCGCTGAGGCAGCGCTGTTCATGCACTACTACAGAGAAAGACAGAGGCGCTTCGCCTCAAGCGTAAAATGGCTCGCGGAGATTCAAACAGCAAATGGGAGGACAATTCCCTTGCGATGTGGGCATTACTAGAGTACGAGCAGGGCCAACGGCGTTGACAGTACCATGGCTTGCATCTGAGACGCCTGGATGTTTGCCTTGGACCGCAAAGCCTGGCCGCGCAGAACAGCAATGTTCCAGTGGGGACCATCATGAGCAGCAAGAAAATTCCCCGTCGAAAGCGGTGCCTGGAGCCCTGCGGAGAAATTGCGGAAGCAGTGCACTTAGAGCATTTGGCCAAAATTCATGCACTGCTGCTTGGGAAAGAATGTGGAGGAGCCCGTGAATAGCAGCGGTTAGTGGAGGTCCTAGATGTCGACACAGTTCCCAGTTTTTCTTGTCATCCTTCACATAAAAGGGCCACAATGACCTATCGCCCTCTGCTTCCAGCACACTCCTTTGTTCCCATCTATAGTTGCAAGGCATACGTGAAGGAACTGGTAGATATTCATAGCGGTTGTGCAGCCACGAACATCCTTCATGCTAAATGTAATAAATTACGGGTCCCGAGGGTGGCAGGCAGGGAGGCGCGATTACTCCACTATTACTCGCCGCGTGATTAAGGGACATATTTAGAGAAGTAGACTGGGAAGAGATAGGGGGCGGGGGGGGGAGGGGGTGTGAAACGTAGAAAATTGTTCCTTAGTTTTCTTCGATTCTTTGATGACTTTATCTAGGTAACTACCTCACGGGACGATTTTCAGAGCGTTATTCAGGGCATAGACACAGAAAGCCGAACCGTTATTTTAAGGATAATTCGAAGAAATCTACAGCAGCTGTCAAAAGTATTTGATGAGAAAAAACAGTTTACAGAGGTCGCCGCAGCATTGAAGTGGCAGAAGAGAACATCTACTTAGGGCACGTAATGATCGGGATCAGGTCGACGACAGTGAATTAACTGCGAGAATTAAATCGATGTGCAGTACATTTGACAACTACTTTCAGAACAGCACTTTATCAGCATTCCCGAAGAGAAGAATAGTTGACAGCTGTATCTTACAAGTAATCACTTAAGCAGCTGAAACTTGGAGGCTAGCGGATAACGATAGATGTAACGTTAAGAGACCAGAACAGAACATGATGGGTAGTTAATGATATCCTAGTCAAAATCAAGAACAAGAAATTTTCATTGAAGAAAGCGAGGTAAGCGATGGCCATATATGCTAAGGGAAAGCATTCCAAGATTAAAATCCAGCACAACAAGGAGTGGCAGGCAGCTAGGTGGACGGGTGGGAAAAGGAATTTTGCAGGAAAAACGCTAACGCGCCCGTGTGCTGTGCGATATCAGTGCACGGTAAAGATCCCCAGGTGGTCGAAATTACTCCAGAGCCCTCCACTACAGCACCTCGTTCTTCCTTTCTTTTTCTACTCACTCCTTTATCCCTTCTCTTACGGCGTGGTTCCGGTGTCCAACGATATATGAGACATATTCTGCGCCATTTCCTTTCCCCCGAAACCAATGATTATTATTATTGTTAATCAGTTGGCCGCAGGTGGCAAAGGACATGGTTAGTAGGAGGGATGTCGGAGATTCCTTTCTCCTCAACTGGACACTGTTAGACTCATGATGACGATTTCACGGTATTTTGATCTTAAGGTTCAATATTCATGTCATTTCAGCGGTCTTGCGTACCCACAATCTTATTCTCCTAAGAGAAGGCAATCTTAATGATCCAAATTTCTAGCAGCCATAAAGGGTGCAGCTCAAGAATGAAAGCATTATGTGGGACAACTTCTGTCAATGGCCACCAAATCCGACTCCTCTGGAAACTCCCCACCATCGATACCATTAACTTCCTCGTTGACGGTCTCTCCGTCTATATGGTCCAATGTGGATTAATGTGATCCAACAGCCACAAATAATCATCGCTAGCCATCATAATCAGATAACCAAAGATGACTGCATTCAACATCATTCAGTTATCTATGTGGAGAGCGCTTCTGAGACTTTGCCGTGATCGGTGCCGTCATTAGGATGGGCTTTATGCGCATATGTCTCTTAGTTGGTGCTCTTTCAGGATGTGTGGAAGAGGCTCAGCTGGCGCTTTGTTTAACCGAAATTTGTGTCAAAACTCGACGGATATTTCTTTTCGTGCAGAATATTTTTATTTTTATGCTAAACATTTTGTTCTCGCCCTGTGCTGTAAAATTACTACCGGTGCCCGAGAAACAGCTTCGTAAATTTTCTGTCACTGCTTCCATGTGCACATCACTTCGCTCAGCAGGGGAGTAATCATGGAGCAAAATACTTCCTTGAAGAGCTTTCTTGCTGTCTGCCCAACGTGGTACGCCAGCCAATATGAACACAATGCGAGGGCGTTCTCCACAGGGATCGACGAGAATATGGTTTTACTTAAAGGAGCGACTCATTTCAAGCATCTTTCTAAAAAATTGAGAGTGGTGCAAATATGGAATTTGTCGTGTAAACTGCGACGAGCTGGCTGACATTTTATAACCACGGTTGATTTGTACTTCAAATTCAGGCACCCCATGGGATGAAAATTAGGAAGAGTGCGACGGTTTCACAGAAATATTTCTTATAAAATGCCGTGGTTCCTTTTACTTCATGAAAATTTGCGCTCTCAGTAACTCAACCACGAAAGCCTCTCCTATAACAGCTTTCCACTTGTATAACAGGAGCAGCCAAATGCACAATGGCTTTAACACAAGTGGCTTTTGGGCGCTCAATCCAGCGCTGCACACTTCCATTGCACGTTGAGCAAAATGTACAGGTGGCCACTGAAAGCAACAGAACACAGAAGCCACCAAAATGTTACCCTGCATTAAAGTCTAAGCACGCAACCAGGAAATTGATAGTTGTCTGCACTTCCCTTTTACGACGTGCGCACATCTGTCCTCAAGATGGCACAGTTTAGATTTTCTCGTTACATAAGTGCTCCTCAATGATCTATCAACCCGGGCACTCAGGAACTGCAGGCCGCGCACGCACTCGTACTCACCCGCTTGGTAGCGTCGAAGAGGCGACCGGCCTTCGTAATGATGCGCCGGAGCCATCCGGATGGGCGCTGCATCGCGGTGCCTGTGCACGCAGGTGGGAGATAGTTTTCGGTATTCCGTGTGCCTCTTGAGGTGAACAAAAGAAAACATAGTAGGACTGAGCCGAATACACGCCAGCAGCTACTTCTTTTTCTTCTTTTTCGTCCTCTTGAGGCATGGCACATACCCACATGGGGGGATTGGCCATGGTGTAGCGTATATACAAGGAAATTTCCATAGGAGATTACGACAAAATTTTAGCACCAAGCATGAATTTTGAAAAAGAAAGTATCAATAAAACGAAAGAAGAATATTTAAAGTAAAATAGCAGACATCATTTTGGTGAGAAAAGAAGAGCACGGAGAAATTTAAAAGAATTAGCAAATCAACCTACCAGTTGCAATTATGTAATCATGGAGAATCCCACAAATTCAACCCAATGCAAGTCATTTGGCGCTTGCACCGAATGATAATAACACTGGCAGAGATAACGGGAGTCCTAACCTAGAGAGAGTAAAATCCAGGGGACTCTTCCTCTGGAGTGCGAACTGTGGACGGTAGAGGAGAAAATGGTCTACAGATTCAACTTCCCCGCATGCGTCACATAGGTTTGTTGGTGTCAACCCACGCCTGCGTAGATACAAATTCAAAATGGGAATCCTGCACCGAAACCGCGTCATTGATACCTCACGCAGCCTGGTTTTACACGAACGGACGTTCAATTATATGCTAAGTGCTGATAATGAGTGGTATTTAGTAAGGGATCACGGAACCTGGCTGATATGTGATGGATCCGCTAAAACCTGGAAATCGCCAGGAGGCTGAAATTCGGGACAGGATGTGTCACTGACCCGTCAAGAGCCGACCTTGCAATGTAATCAGCCATCTCATCTTTATGAATACATGCACGGCCAGGGATCCAGAAAAAACAGATCTCCTTCGATGTGCATGGGACAAAAAATCGCAAAAAACGGCTCAGAGAATCTTTTTGTAATGTGTCCAGGCAGACTAAAACTGACAAAGAATCAGCGAGAATAATAATGTGAAACACATGACATGGAATTCTGTGCAAGGCCAATCCAAAAGCCAGAAATTCTGCAAAAAATATAGGAATATAAACAGAGATACGGACAGAATAGCCCCAGGCCAAACCCTGCGAAAAGATGCCAACTGCAGCTTTTTGGTAGCTGACGGAGGTATCGGTAGAAAGCACCGTATGATAGGGGTATTCCTCTATGCGATCAGAGAGAAGGCCGTTTAAAATGTTTGCCGGCATGTGTTTCGCATGAGATGAAAAGATGTGGTCAAAATGGAATTTCACTGTTGCCTGCGTGTCAACAACCCACTGCAAAGAACTGAGATCAACACCAATTGGTGTTAAGAGGTTCTGCATTAACATAATTTGCGGCATTTGAAACAGTGGCCAATGATGAGAAAAGAATAAGGCCGGCTGAGTCACAAAAATAGGAGTACTTACATAAGTCACCGGGTCCAACGACCTGAGGAGAGTTCGCACCATGAGTATTTGAAAGCGGGAACATAGATCAGGGATACGGGCTTCCAGATAAAGCAGGACGTTTGAAACTAATTTTGGGAGACTAAGGCAAAGACCTAGAGCACGCCTTTCTAGTAAGATTAAGGGTTGAATCTTGTAGTTGGCACTACCTGAGAACAGAATGCAACCAAATTCAAATATAGGTCTTACGTAGGCTTTGTATAGTAACAATAATGTGTCGCGGCGCATCCCAAACTTTTTATTGGCGATTCTTGTCAGCCGGCCTAGAGCGCGTTCACCTTTAGACACATTGTCCTTTATATGAAGGCTCCAGTCTGATGCTGGGTGATAAGTAACACCTAGATATTTTACGGATTCCACTTGTGGATTCTGGTTAGAGTGATGGACTAATGAAACGTGCAAAGGCGTGTCTGGAGGAAATATCAAAACGCCGCATTTGTCTACATTCAGGGATAAATTAATACCTTGCAAACATACTCCAAGAGCATCCAAATATCCCTGCAGAATCTGGTAAAGGGAATGAATATCCCTGGCTGAGGCGAAGAAAAATATGTCATCTGCATACACAAAAACTGTAATATAAGGACGAATAGGGATGCCACTAGCCAAAATATTAAAAAGCAGCGGGGATAGCACCGATCCCTGCGGCCCATCTCTTGATTGATAATATATGTGTTAGAACATAGGGTTCCCTCTGTCCAGCAAAAGTATCGGTCCTTCAGAAATTCAGATATCCACGCATAAAAGTAAGTTGGAGGATGTAACTGAGCAAGTCTGTTAAGTAATAGTATGTCCTACACTGTCAGGCCTTTGCTACATCAAGAGTCACCAAAGCTGAAACTTCCCTTTTGCGTAGCGAAAGCCGAATTCTGCTCTCTAGATCCACATGCGCGGGCCATATAGAGCATCCGCGACGAAAGCCAGTCTTGGCTGAGCTGAGACCGTTGACGTCACCAACATATTTTGTGAGGCGACTGTGCACTATTCCTTCTATTAATTTGACTAAATTCGAAGTTAGTGCAATTCGCCGAATAATATTATCTTGTTTCTTCGTCCTGTCTTCCGTCTTCCTCAGGAAAAAGGAGCAGCGCTCTGGTCTTCTTTTTTGTTATTCACACTAGAGTAGCCGTTATCAGTTTTTAAATCGCTGGCCAAATCAAACGAAAACAGCGTGTTTTGCACTTCAGTTCTTTCTTGAGCGTTTTTGTATTGTGGGTTTAGCATCATCAACCTGACTGCAACCACTGCAGGACAAAAGCCTCTCTTATATCCTTCCAATTCCTTTCAATATTTATTGCACCACACATTACAGAAGTTGGCTTTCACTCATTCCCTGGGCGCTGTGGCATTGCTTCTAATGAGAGTTATCGTCTTACAAAAAGCTGAATTGCAATGTATAACTGCGGATCGAGCAGCGACCTATTGGATTAATCGTTTTTAGCATAGCATACGCTCGTAGAAAAGTTTCCGGTGGAAAAGCTGCTGACTACAATAAATGCATCCAGCTGAACGCTAAGAAACGCAAAGGAAATCAAAACATTTGTTTTGTTTCCGTTGTCCAGCTATCGGGGTGGGTCTCCAATGACCGTGGCGAGAGCGAGACCACAGGCGATACTACAACCAGGGCAATTTATTCGAGAGGATGCAAAATACAAAAAACATAAAAGACCTAGACGACACGCTAGAAAGTTGAATGGTGTAACATGGTTAAGATATTCCGCATAAGACGCCTAAGCATAAGACGCCACTAGCGCAACGTAACAAAGTAAACTGGCTTAAGGTTCCTCCAGTGCACTCACGGAGTGGTAGTCTTACAACTAAGGGAGTCGGAAACTCCTAACCGAGTACACTTTGTCGCACCCAAAACACCCCGTCGTATACCGAGCCGCCAGCAATGATCCGCTGCGTCTGAGGCGGAGTCTTGTCTGGAGGAACTACCAGCCGTCAAGAGAATTTCATCACCCTTTACCGTTCTCGATCACTGCGGTCCTACCTCATCCCCTAACCTCGACCGCCTTCTTGGCCCCCTGATCATTCCATCATTGTCATCACTGGCTCGTTAACATCTCGAAATTAGGCGCCCGAACGCATCTTCCCTATCGAGCATCGCATCCTACATTACACTAAGGAATGAGATAACAGGGCTGGCAATAGGGGCTCAGTTTTGATTCATCGGAAAGCGCTTAGGGTGGGCATCTATTATATGGCGCTCGGATTTGGCATTCCGCTGGTAGAGCACTCCCGCTGCGCCGCTGCTCCGGCGGTTTCGGGTTCCGTGGTGCCGACGCTTCCTCTCCCTTAATGCCACCGTAAGATCGTCTATGGGGCGGATGCAGGTGCATCCTTGCGACTCTGCGCACGGGCCGAACAATGGGACGGAGGGTTGCTTGCACACGGAGGATGAACAAAGTTGGCCAACTCCAGCTTTCGGGCGCATGAGCGGATGCGACAAACATGCTGCATTGTAGCTATTTGCTGTCCCGCGCAAGGAGGGCTACGCACGAAGCTAAGTGAAAAACCGGGCCTAGATGTTAGTGGCTATGCCGCGGGACATACAATACTGGCCGCATATTGGTATCACAAACGTTCACTGCAACTGAGAATTTTGCCGCGTGCAATAGCAGCCAGCGAAAGTTTCCCCAAGTTGGGTTGTATTGTCGCCTGCACTGAGTTGACGATGTTGCTTTCAAGCCTAAAGACGTGCGCGGTGGCGGTGTCATGGAGTGTTCGTTTGAAGCCGTTTGCGGTTGTTGCAACAGTGCTTATTTCCCGCAACGATTTTATGAACAGTAGCGCGAAGCAACTCTCTACGGTGATCTTGCTGTTGGATCTTGGAGCTTTGCACCTAGCTATTCGCATTTTCACGATATCTGCAGTGATCGTGAGCCCGAGACGTTGTTCCTGTGACGGTATACATCATCGATATAGAGCGTGGTTCGTGTGCTTGATAACTGCCGGGAGTGCCACGTGACTTTTCTGAGAACAGTGTTTTGCGTACACGAAACGAGCTCGGCTGCAGGGCCGTCGAGCTGTTCTCTCCGGCATCTATAGAAGAGTCGCCACCATTCTCCGGCTTGCTGCTTTATAAAGTGCGTTTTGCGAGTACGGGTGGTCCAATAACGGTGGTGTGCCAGCGGCACTCTGTAACCGGTATGAAAACTTCGGTGTGCATGGCAGCTGTCACTTCTGGAGCGTCATTGTTCTATTTCCTCCTTGCTATATGCGGGTTAGTATCGGCAATTAATATTTCTGACACGAAGTGGACGAACTCAACTTCCCCTGCTTGTGATCGTAGGCTGAGCAAATGTAGTATCGTTCGTTTTTGGTTGTGACATGTTATCACCAGATCAGGAACTCTTTGTACGAAAAATAATAATTGTTTAAACCTAATCATGGTCCATATCTCTGATATGTGCCAACTCGTGCATCTCTTTTTCATGACCATTTCACTTCCTGTGGCGGCAAAAAAAGTGCAGCAGGAGCTTACTGTTTTCAACGCTAGCAACCCATATATAGTTATGCCTAGTCATGAAGGGCACTCTAGTTTCCGATCAAATTATGCATAGGCCGAGTTGTTAACACTAGCAAATCATCACTAAAAACAAAGGGAAACATTTTCAGTAAACTGTAGTAATTAAAATTAATTGTTTGCTTAGCAGCGTGGAACGCAGTCGATATTAGACAAGACGTTTGGAAATGGTTGCACAGCCATCGGCAAAATTCAGTGATCTTGAAGTGATAAAAGCTTTGCGCTGGTCAAACGGTTATTTACGGAGTTCTACTATTCGAAATGGGTCTTATCTCATATACGTTGTTGCTTTCACATCGCTATGGCTACCAAGGTGGTCGACAACTCGGCTTCATCGCTGTTGTTAAGCAGCACTTCCTGGATTAGCTGCAGCAGATTGTTTCAAACACTTTTGAACCCTTCGGATGCATATGTCATCGATGCACCTGCACATGGCATCTGCTACTACTACTTACCTGAGAGCGCCTGCAATGAACCTGATTATTGGCTTGTTTGGTGGCACCGATGGATGGTCATATGAGAACATTGTATTTGTCGGCAGTGCACTAGATTGCTTCCTATATTCCTTTAGTCCTCCTTGCATTTACCGCCTGATTACTTTTGTTTGCTCGAACGTAGGTGCTTATTTTTCTCTCACAATAATGACTTAAAGGTTTCTTGGCGCACTTATCTGTTCACATTTGTGGTGGGGCTGCGGCAAACCATTCTCGCCCACATTTCCAACCACATTAACAATGTGTATTTAGATTTTTCAAAATGTGCTCGGCGCTATATTACGGGGGTTGGCTGCGAAATGCTGACGCTGAGCCATTGCTAAAAGGCCTGCAGTGTTGCTGCAACCGTTCACCTGTCGAGGCAAAAAATACAATTATTTGAGCCCATTGGCTTAATGCTCGAACTGTATTCGCAAATTTCGTGCTTTGCATCTCCCTAAGCTCCGTTCCAGCTGCCCCATGTACTCTGAACTTGAGGAGCTTTTTATCTTCTTGCCGTGTGCTCTGTTAAAAGAAACGTTCGCTTAGTGTTGCAGGAAGCACATCGGCGAGGTTATAATAGCATGGTCATACTGTAAGCAGGCGACTTATATAATTTTGTGCAGTGAAGAATGTGCGCCAAAAGGTGAGTTGCAGAGCCTCATGGTGGTCGCCCGCTGCCAGTGACTCTGCCACCGGAAAGAAGGGCTTTGGCTTTCAGAAAGTTTGAGCGGAAATTATAAGTGTGCCTCATAGTTCAATGTTTAGCAAAAAACTGTGTGCGCAGTGCTGCGAGTGGCATGATGTCAATTTTATGGTGCAACAAGGCATGTGATTCAGCCTGTTTTTGATTTTTGTAGCCTTGTATATACACTTCTAACACTGCTAGTGCTTCATAATAATATCTGGTTGCCCCCTTGAAGAGTTGTTTGCAATTCTGTTCATATTAACGCGACAAAAATATGCGGGTCCCAGTCTGTTTCGACAATTTTCGCCGTATCCATTGGCCAAGCATTACGTTAAGAAGGCGTAAATGCATTGAAAAAGCTTCGTCCCCTGATGAACAGTTCATAATTTGCGCCGTCCATATTATCCGGCGTATTATAACGAAATACGGCTGTATACATAAAATTACGTTTATTTTTTGTTCTCACAATGTCACAAGCGCCAAATCTCTGTTTTTAACTAACTGACACCTGAAGAAATGAACTAAATTTTTAGGTTTAAACTTTGCAGACCGATTAGAACAATGTGTTGTAGGCACAGGCGTCTGGTGGATGAGAAATAACAGTGGGCCTGAAACAATATCTTTTAAACAGAAGATCGCATAATGAACGCTCTGGAGCTAGCAAAACTGCGCTACGAAACAAGGACGACAGCAAAGAATAGACAATACCACTACACAAGGCGCGATTAAAATTGTGTAGTCCTCATCCCTTTGTGCAGTTTCACCATGCTGCTATGGAACCAAATAGCCCTAGAGTACATTCGGTTGAAGCGCTGGGCAACACCAGGAAAAGGTACAGGAAGCAGTGTGTATCCATCGATGTAACGATGTAAATATTTTTCCCCAGCTGCCCTAAATGTGTCTTATCAGTCATCAAAGAGCAGCTATACCCTCATGTCTATTCTTACCATGTGTTCCTAATCGTGAAACATATTATGTACTCTCACGCTGCTAGATTTTTCTAGCCCATTAAACTGTTAGTTCCCAATCGGCACCATTTTCTAAAGCATTCCTGTTATAGCCAACTTGACAATCTGCCCGACATGCACTTTCACCTTAATTGCTTTCAAAAGCATGCCATGAAATCTTTTATACAGGTGGTGCTGAAGTGCTCATGTTTTAAATTGCATCCTAGTGTTCTGAACTGGACCCAAGTAATCCTAGCCCTCTAAAAAAGTTGGCACATGCTTACTGTAACACAATCTGCCTTTTTTTCCTTAAGTCTAAGCAAGCCCCGATGGCATGGTCCTTGCGCCTTCCGTTTTCCTTCCATAGATTACTGCCCTTAATGAAAAAGCTCACGGACGGAGAGGCTGCTTGTCGGTGTCTCTCTGAAATTGTTCTGTTTGCTCTTGCCTACATAAAATAGTGATGGAGAAGGGCACCTAATGTGATCGCAGGAAATACATCGGAATTAAAACTTAGACTGTGAAACCCACATCCTAGATGCTATAGCATTTCCTTTGTTAATGAATGATTAAAAAGGTCGCTAAGTTTTATCTATTTATTGTTTTGAGTTATTACAGAATCCTGCTGCACCCGAAGACATCGTAGAAAGGTATAAGACAATCAACGTTCTGGGGACTTTCTCTCACGATTTGGTTAGCTTTCTCGTGGTGTACCCGCCTACGGCATCGCCTCGAGGAGGTGCGCAGCACATGGCTTTCCCTGGGTGTGGGCGTCACAGCGCCAGAGCCGGCGTGGTTGCTGCGCGCGGGAGAGAGCATCTCTTTCATGAGCTGGGACGTCGCCGTTAGTGGACATGTCGCCCGCGGCGCTCCGCTCTCTCCACCAGCGGGGCGAGACCTCGTGTGGAGGAACGTTCTCCCGCATCTAGTCCCGTCCGGCAGTGGAGTATGCTTTGGCCTAGCGTAGGCGAACATTCGCTCGTAACCTTGCTGGTGAGCCGGGCGACTTCGATTCGTTAGCGTGTTTTATTGCTAGCTGGTATTGTTTTTGTTGCAGCAATAAATGCCTGTTTGTGTCAGCCAATGTCGGCGTTCCTTTGTTCCCTCAGAGCAAAGCCCACTGGGGTCGGCGTGCGCTCGGCAGCGTACGCGATCATGGAGTGGGTCTGACGGTTTTGAGCTGTGTCAGCCGCGATTAAGCGGGGAAAAATGTATTTATCTCGCCTATTAAGAGGGGGCGCTGCGAGCGCGCGACGTGAGCAGACGTGTCTCTCTTCGGCTCCGCCGATGTTCGGCTGGGGCCACGTCCCAAATCATTCTACCCCGGCGAAACTGGCGTCAAACGAGCCGGAAAACGAAGCGGAACACCTGGACTCCGAATTCGTCCAGGTAGGCCGATTTTCTCTAAATTTACGGCCGTTTTTCGACCGACCACGTCGGCGCCGTCGTTAAGCCTAACATAAATTGGCCCTCCGAGGACAAGATGGCGACTTCCGCGCAAGAAGTGCGCGGCTACGACCCTGAGGCGATGTTGTGGACCTCGGTGCCCACCAGCGGAGATTCAAATTCGACGGATACTCCCAAAATTCGGAGTCAAGCTTTGCTTCAAGCGGCTGCCCGCCGCTCCCAAGACAAAGCCCAGATGGCGGCGTTCGACGCCGCCCCGGCCGCCGGTTCGTCGGTCGGAAACGTGAACGCTCCCGCGACGCGCGCCACGGGAAGCAAGGACAAGGCGTTCTCGAAGTGGAAGCCGCGTCCAATGCCCAAACCGACACCTGAAGACTACGTCATAGTTATAAAGCCCAGAGAAAGCGTTTCTCTTCACGAGGCGTTCACAGAAACCGGCTACGGCACTGCCATTTCAGCGTACCTCGGGTTGAAACGGGCCCGCGCCATCTCCGTTCTACCCTCACGAGAGCAAAACCTCATCATTGTGCATACCCCGGACATTGAGGCGGCCGACCAGCTTATCGGGGACTTCGCAGTAAATTCCGACAATGGGTCGATCCCGCTTCGGGGTTACCTAAGACAAGACGGCGGCAACATGTGCCACGGCGTGATCGTGGTCCGTAACTCGGACACCACGGAAACTCTTAAAGACCGAGTGTGCTGGCGCGCCGGCACCATCCTGGAAATCCGGAAGTTCGGCACATCCAACAAAGCACGCATCACTTTCGCGGGTAAGCAGAAGCCCCGTTACGTACATTATGACAACATGGTCGTCTCTGTGAGAAACTACTAC
Organism: Amblyomma americanum; assembly: GCA_030143305.2. Classification (NCBI taxonomy): domain Eukaryota; kingdom Metazoa; phylum Arthropoda; class Arachnida; order Ixodida; family Ixodidae; genus Amblyomma; species Amblyomma americanum. The sequence goes on along the minus strand of JARKHS020027834.1, from coordinate 34,930 downwards.
AAAACTATCCCGGCGTGCGGCCAGTGTGGGGTCGTCGGGCATCGCGCTGATGCGTGTCCAATCCTGCGATCGAACACCTGTGGACTCTGCGGATTCCAAGCTCCGCTAGTGGAGGGGGTGCGGGCTCCTCACAACTGTGTTCCCCGGTGTTCTCTGTGCGGAGGCTCCCATGCCACCAACTCTCGTGACTGTGCAGCAAAATTCCCCACACCCAAGACGAAAAAGAAAAAAAACGGCGTCCAAGAAGAAAAGCCGCTATCTTGGGCCTCCCGGCGATCAGCATGGCCAGGAAATCTCCAACACCGAGAACCCACCTACTGGAGGTGCTGCAAAACAACCATCCAAGGTGTCGCCACCACACGGCGGACTGGCGAAACAGTCGACAGAAACGCGCGGTGATACCAGGGCCTGGGTCAACGCAGTCAAAAATGGCCACCAGGTGAGTGGTTCGGGTGGGGCTGCTTCTCTCTCCCCCTTTCCACTCCCTTTCCAAGGGCGCATAGCGCCGAGCAAGATCAAATAGCAGCACTCAGGGCCCAAAATGAGATGCTGCTAAAGAAAATTAACGAATTGGAGTCTAAAATCAACCAGTCTTCTTCTCCCCCCTCGCCTCCCGCGGCTGAGGTAATGGAGAGTGAGCTCGTGGTACCGAAGGCGGTAACAAGTTTGGAGGCCGCATTCGAGGCCCGCCTCGGGGCCACAGAGGCCCGATTCGCCGCTATAGAAAATCAAATTTCAATGATGGTAAACGCCATCTAAAAATTGCAAGAGACAATCCCCGCGATGATTGCCCAACAAATTGCGAATTCCTTGCGCTCCTCGCGCAGGCCCGGCGATCCCTTACCTGGCCGCCCTCACAAAACTTCTAGACGCACCCCCGAGGTAGCCGACGACGACAACTGCTCACTCTCTGGTATGGAGGATACCCCCCTTCCTGCGAGTGTTGGCTCCGGAGCAGTGTCAGTACAACCCCTCCTCAATCTAAATGACCATGGCGAGCAGCCCTAAGATCAGGCGCTCCCCAAGAACCAATTCGGCCACCCCCGTCCAAATTGTCCAGTGGAACTGTCGGGGCTTCCGTTCTCGCGCAAAGAGGGCGGATCTCCGACTTTACTTTTCAACTTTCGATTCTCTTCCCGCGGTGGTTGCACTCCAGGAGCCAGGGAGTGGCGTCACCCTCACAAATTACATCCCCTTTCAGCAGGACCCCTCTTCCTGCGTCTGCGTGCATAAAAATTACACGGCTAATCTAGTTGACTTGGAACTTTACACAGAATATTCCTATGCGATGGTGACACTTCTTCCGCTCAAGAAACAAGATGCACCACTCCACGTACTCAACATATACTGTTCCCCCAAACTCAAAAATGTAACGTTCGCAGCACTCTTTAGCCGCGCTCTAAAGGCTGCGGGCAGGGACCCCCTGGTGATTGTGGGCGATTTCAACGCCCACAGTACACTATGGGGATACGTGCGTGAAGCGGGGACGCAAGCTAGCGGAACTCGCGTCCACGCTGGGCCTGACTCTTCACACTGACCCTGCATATCCAACGCGGCTGGGTAATTCCGTGACCCGGGATGCATGTCCGGATCTCACCTTTACCAAAAACATTGTACACGCAGAATGGATCAACACCGAGGAAACCCTCGGTAGTGACCACTGCCTTATCAATACCACCGTAAGGACTAAACCATTGGCAAGACCCCAAGCACAACCTTGGCTTCCAGACTGGAATAAGTTCCGGCAAAACTACATCAATTCGGCGTCTATCCACGAACAAGGCTACCACGCGTGGGCACAAGGATTGGTTACACACCTTCGTTCGGTGGAAACACAAATTCAGCTCTCGGAGGCCACTCCGGAGGTGGACAACCACCTTCTGCACCTCTGGGAGGCGCGGCACAGCCTCGTCCGCAGATGGTGCCGCCAAAAACGTAACAGAAAGCTCAAAATTCGTATCGCCGAGCTCACCCAGCGAGCGGCAGAGTACGCGGCCCAACTCGCCGACTCGAACTGGGTAGACCGCTGCAACACGGCGGCCAGACAAATGTCGAGCCGGAGCACGTGGCGCCTTTTCCGCGCCCTAATTGACCCGACTCAAACCCGCGCCGAGACACAAAAACATCTCCAACGAGCTATTCATAGCTTCGATGGAAATACATCAAAATTAGCATGCAAACTGCGCGACCAGTATCTTTGCACTAAGCAGGACGCCGGAGGACCCGCGTTCTCGTATGCAGGTTCAGAGAACGCGAATCTGGATCAACCGTTCCAGTTGCATGACCTCAAGGCGGCCCTAGCTAAAATGAAACGAGGAACGGCACCGGGCAGGGACAAGATAACTGTGAAAATGCTTGCTAATCTTCCCGATCCCGCCTACGAAACCCTCCTCGCTTTCATCAACTCGATCTGGCTTGGTGAGGCACCTCTACCAATTGAATGGAAGACCGCCCTGGTAACTTTCATTCCGAAAGCCGGCAAAGTCATAAACACAGACAACCTCCGCCCAATCTCCCTCACGTCTTGCGCGGGAAAGCTGATGGAGACCATGGTGCGGGATAGGCTGTCTGGGTTTCTGGAAAATGAACATACATTCGCAGACACCATGTTCGGTTTCCGCCCGCAGAGGTCCGCTCAAGATGTTCTACTTGAACTCGACCGAGAAATTCTCAACCCTGTCGAATATCCCTTCAACGATAAGGCAGTACTCGCCCTTGACTTGAAGGGGGTTTTCGACAATTTCACACACGAAATCATCCTGCAACATCTCTCCCAAACGAACTGTGGACATAGCACGTTTCAGTACATCAAGCAATTTCTCTCGGATCGACGAAGTTTCATCCGAATACAAGACGAAGAACACGGCCCATATAAACTGGGAACGAGAGGAACCCCACAGGGTGCGGTTCTCTCGCCTTTACTTTTCAATCTGGCCATGATGAAACTCCCGGCTCAGCTGGCGAAGGTCGAAGGCATCCAGCACGCGCTGTACGCCGACGACATAACTATCTGGGCCAAACACGGATCGGTTGGAGACATTGAGGCCAACCTGCAGCAAGCGGCGGAGATCGTGGACGCTTTCGCCCGCCGCTGCGGCCTTCAGTGCTCACCGTCCAAATCCTAATTTGTGCACATTCGCCGGTCGCTTCAGTGCGCCACCAAAATGGAACTATCTCTGGCCAGCGGCCCGATACCCGAACACGATGATATTAGAATCCTTGGTCTCCTTATCCACAAACATCGACGGGCTGATACCACACTAGCAAAGCTGCGCAAGGTGGGGGACCAGGTGGGCCGGATGGTCCGCCGGGTTTCCAACAAACGCGGGGGGTTACGGTGCAGAGACGCTTTGCGGCTGGCGCATGCATTCGTGACCAGTCGAGTCCTCTACTCGACTCCTTACCTCCACCTGCGCAAGTTTGATGAGAACGCCCTCGAAGTGATTCTCAGAAAGATGTACAAGCGTGCCCTCGATCTCCCGATCACCACATCCAACCAGCGTCTCATGGGCCTGGGGATGGTTAACACATTCGCGGAGCTCCGGGAGGCGCACTTGACAAATCAATACACAAGGCTTTCAAAAACGCCGTCGGGTCGCCGCCTATTAGCCCGACTACACATCCAACACCCAACACTTACGGAAGAGCGCGTACGCATTCCTTAAATCTGGAGATACGCCCTGCACGTACGCCCTCTTCCGGCCAACATGACACGTGACGACCACAGTGGCAGGCGCCTTGCGCGGGCGGAGGCACTGGCCCGTCACTATGGGAACAAACATGGCATCTTCTACGTGGACGCCTCAGGCCCTCACCATGGGGGGTGGTACACGGCCGCAGTCGTCCACCAAAAAATCGTGGTAAATGGCCTAACGTTCCGAGCTCAAGACATAACACATGCGGAAGAAGTTGCCATCGCGTTAGCCGCCGCAGACCAGGAGTCGCGAGTGATCGTCACCGACTCGAGAGGGGCCTGCAGAAATATTAAACAGGGGTACATTCCTCTCTTTGCGCATCGCATCCTTCAAAACAGTAACTACCTCGGGGCCCCCGCGTCTCGAACGATTGTATGGGCTCCAGCTCATATGGGCCTCGAAGGCAATGAAACGGCAGACGCCGCCGCCCGCGCGCTCACTCTCCGGGCAACGCCTTCAGACCCTTTGGATACGGATCCCGAACCCAATCCGGCCCTCACCTTTCGAGAAATTACTGAATTATTCCAATTCGGCCATGCAATTTATCACAAGCCTTGTAAGGGCCTCACAAAGGTGGAGGAACGCACACTCCTCCGCCTTTACACCAAAACGCTGCTGTGCCCGGCAGTTTTAAAACACTTTGATCCTGCCTGTACAGGAGAATGCCCACACTGTGCGGAGAAGTCTTCGGACATCTTTCACATGGGGTGGGCATGCCAGTCAACCCCGAACCTCGCCCCCAAACCCAACCCCACCCGGGAGGACTGGGAGGCAGCCCTGCTCGGCTGCTCGGACCTAGCAAGCCAGAAGGCCCTGGTCCACCGAGCCCGAGTCGCGGCGGTCGCCAATGGGCTCCTGTAATGAGGAGCCCACCTAGAGATTGCGAGAGGTTGCTCCGGCTACCTCAAGCTTCCTCCCTGAAATAAAGTTTTTCACACACACACATCCCCTATTAAAACCCCCAACGTAAGCAGGTATTAATCATGCAGCTAAAGTTGACCCGCTGACTAAATTGTCTGGCGAGATAAGGCGTCCTATTGACGCTCTAACTCCGGAATTCCACTGTCTCGCATCTTGCGCCTAGCCATATTTCTTATATCAACTCCTGCCCCTAAATTTGCTCTTATTGTGGCGTACATCCCATCTTCTAATCTTGCACATGCTTCCACGATGCACTTCGCTTAAACCTCAATCCTTCCTCGGTACGCCCATCTTTTATTACCCCCTTCTCTACTCCTCACAGAGGGAAGCCGCCTTGTCTAGCGCAGTGCCGACGACCAGCGTAACCTGATCGCCCCGGGTCAACCGGGTAGCGACAGGATATGGGACCCTGGACTCAGGGCTCCATTCCCTGATGGCCTACTTGTGCTTTTGCTTTTAATGACGGAAGTTCGAAGGTGAAGAAGAAGAGGTTGCAGACGCCATGAAACGCAAAACTGCGGCTGCGTTGCGTGCAGGGATAAAGACCCCTGAAAGTGTTTATTCAACTCCACCTTCTCAATTGAACGCGATCCCAGCGGGCGTGGCGACCGCGGCACCGCCTCTAGTATTACCCCCGGCTGTCAGGGTGACTCCAAGCGGCGGACCGCCGGCCTCCAAAGTCCCTCCGGCGGCACCACAGCAGTACGCGCCCTCCCAGGTTCCGATCAAGGGAGGCCCACAGGAGATCCAGCCCCGTGTAAGTTACATGCTAGTTTAATGCACAGCCTCGATTTAACGCATAATTTCAATCAGCAGAAATGAAATAAGTTGAGTCCTGTACCTTCTGCAGTCATCTATATGCCTGTGGCCTTCGTATAGTTGCCGCTTTGCCATAAACACCATACACCACTATTACAACTGCTAATACGACTACTACAACTACTTCGATACCTGGTACTGCTACTACTATTCGCGGTGCTACCTTTATTAGTATTGCTGCTAGTGTTACTACCAGTACTAATTGTGCTTATAATTACAACAAATACAACTGATACTACAACTTCCTTACCACTCCAGTACTACCATCACCACTACCTCTACAATAGCCCCAACTGTTGCTACTACTACTCCTATCGCTTCTGCTGTTACTTCTACTATTACTACAATCTACGAAAAGCTTCCACTGCAGTTGCTGCGACAACACCTTGTAATATACTGCTACTAATATGTGGCTATACTACTACTAACTTCAACATAAACTGGCTTGGTGAAACCAGCGTAAAAGAAACCTTCGAAACCCTGTTAAACATTCACCTATGCAAGAATGTAATAGCGTCACCCACAAGAATAACAGTAACTTCACAGTCTGTGTTAGATCTCTTTATCACAAATATTGATATATCTCGTGTGAAAGGTGGAGTCATAAATTACGCGCTCAGCGATCATCTTCCAATCTTTGTCTATTGAGCATATTGTTAACACCAACAGACACTCAAGACAACCTTTCCAGTACCGTGTAATCAACCCAGAAAAGCTGTCATCCTTTCGCACCCGCTTAACAGGCTTTAATTGGGCCGATGTACTTGAGTTGAGAAACCCTGAAGAAGCTTACGATAAATTAATGGAAAAAATTACTGATGCCTATTACGACTGCTTTCCACTTGTTACGCTAAAACGATCTAAAAAAGCTCGTAAGCTATGGGTTACCACCGACATGCTAAAGCTTATTAGAAAACGAGATCGATTGTATGCTAAGTTTCTGCAAGTCAGGAACCTTGACACATTAAAACTTAATAAAGAGTACCGAAATTTTGTCAACAAAGAACTACGTGCAGCTACAAGGAATTATCACGAAAATCTTTTCAACTCCTCGACTGGCCGATCAGAGGACATATGGAGGATATTGAGTCTTTTGACCAGAGAGTCACCCGAAACAGTCTCGAAAGTAACGTTAGATAATGTAGAATTAACCGGGGTTGACCTAGCCAATGCCTTCAACGAGAACTTCCTCTCTGTTGCACAGGCACGAAACACCACTGCTAATTACAGCTACATGGAACAAAGTACCGGCCACAGTATGTTTTTGAAGCCCGTCACTATTGATGAAGTTATTTCAGCGTTTGTATCGCTTAGGAATAGTAAGTCAGAAGATGCTATTGGTCTTCAAATCACACCAGTTAAATATGTTATTGATGTAATAGCACCCTATTTGATGCACATTTTTAACGCCTGCCTGTCGTTCGGTCTGTTCCCGCGTGGCATGCAATCCGCAAGGGTTACCGTGATCTATAAAAAAGGAAACCGAGATGAATTATCAAATTATCGTCCTATTTCTATTCTTCCTGTCATTTCCAAAGGATTCGAAAAATTAATTCTGCAACGCTTGATGGCTTTTTCTGACAAACATAACATTTTAACACCGGCTCAGTACGGCTTCCGAAAAAATAAATCAACCGAGTTAGCTTTGCTTGCTCAGAAGGAGCTGATATTACAGAATTTTGAAAATAAAAATATCGTGTTAGGCCTCTTTTTAGATTTCACGAAAGCCTTTGATCTCATCAATCACCGCATCCTGCTTAAGAAGATGGAATACTACAGTTTTCGCGGCAAAGTTCTCTCTTTAGTATCTTCTTACTTACAGCATCGCACACAATTTGTCGATATTCAAAGACAACGCTCAGCTATTAAACCAGTAGTTTCGGGTGTCCCTCAGGGGAGTATTTTAGGGCCCTTCCTGTTTTTAATTTATGTCAATGATATTGTTAATATCGACAAATCTACTGAGTATATTATATACGCCGATGACACCAGTGTGTTTTTTTCTGGACAATCGAGCATCAATTTAGCCGATCGAGCAAACAGGACACTGGGACATATAAATACTTGGGCAACGGAGAATGACTTAAAGATCAACGTTGCAAAGACAAAAGCAGTGATCTTTCATCCCCGTCAAAAAGATATTTGTATTCCATCCCTTGCAATAAACAACACTACAATTGAAGTGGTTCGCCATTTTAAAACACTAGGGGTCATTTTTTCAGAAAATATGTCATGGGACGACCACATTGCCTACCTCTCCGGGAAGCTCTCGCGTACGACTGGCTATTTGCGTCGCTACGGTTCATCTTTTCCTATATCAGTTAACGTATTATTATACAATTCCCTTTTTTCCTCGGTAATGAATTATGGCGCGCTTGTCTGGGGAACCACAACGCTTGATAATACTAATAAACTGCTGCGTTTACAGAAACGTGCTATCCGCATTATTGCAAAAGTCCCTCGTTATTCACACAGAGCCGAATTATTTAAGAAATTTAACATAATCGGTATAGAATCTTTATATTCCTACAGACTAATCCGTCACTACAAGTCAGAAATAATTAAACACGACAATTCTTTAGCAGTGCTAGCCGCACTTGCTACCAATTATCCTGTGTATTGTACACGAAATCCGGAAAAATGGAAAGTTTATGTATGCCGCACAAATTACGGGAAACAAATGTTGAAATATCGTCTGCCAGCTATCCTGAACGAACTGTCCGGTGAAGATAACCGAGATGTCATCAACAAGTCGTTCAGGGATCTGCGCAGCATGTTTCTCTAACCAAAGAAATGTACGTGGCAATTTTATGTGTTTCTTTGTTTTTTTTTTGTGAAATAAGCCCAGTTACAGAGATGTGTGTTATTTTGTTTCTCGTTTTTTTCTTCACTTCACTTTCGTGCCATGCATTTTTTTTATTCTTAGCCACTTTTGTGCACTACATTTTTCATGATCCGTACACCTCAAGTTTCTGTTTGCCTTTCGTTATCTGCATTTTTCGTTTTTCTTTAATTTTGTACGCCTTGCTGCCTTGTGGACAGCTGCGTTTTCTGCGTTTTCTCTGTTTTCTGCTGATTTCACTGCCTGTATTTTAAACATTCCGCGTATTCCACTGTATGCCTTGTAAGGGGCACGGACCTCGTCAAGCCACCTTTGGCTTTTCGTCCGTGCCCCTAAGCATCCCAGGATGTTTGAATAAATTGATTTGATTTGATTAATTGCTGCTAATACTAACTATTTTTTATCTTTCTGCTGTATTTCACTTGGCATTGACAATGGGATAATTATTCTCATTCGTGATACTTCTATTACTCCGGTTTATGGTCCATGGGGGTGTAACGTCCGAAAGCAACTCAGGCTATGAGGGACGCCGTAGTGAAGATCGAGCTCCGGGAATTTCGAACACCTAGTGTTCTTAAACGTGCGCCGACATCACACAGTACACGGCCTTCTGGAATTTAGCCTCCAGAGAAATTCTTCCGCCACGGCCGGGATCGAACCCCCGTCATTCGGCCCAATAGCCGAGCGTCATAACCACTGAGCCACCGTGGCGGCTCTACTTCTAATACAACTACCAACGACTACCACCGTTTTACTAAACTCCTCTTAATTACTACTGCAAGTACTTTTACTACTACAAGTAATTAATGCTACTGCTACTCCTACCAAGAGGCGCCGGTCTATATGCATCGAGATGCCGACAGAAAAAGGAGTTGCAGATAGCGTCTCTGTCTTTACTCTAGGACAATTTTTCTCGCCAGTGGTGCCGAAAGTTACAGAGCCGGAAGACGCGCTCTTGCTGCGTAGCGGAATAAAGTCTCCGGTTGCAGATTATAATTCAAAATCCCCCCTCGCCGATTTCGTCATCCCAGCTAAACAGGTGCATTGGAAGTTGGGCCATGTAGGTCACATGACCGTGCGACGTGACCACAAATTATTCACTTGTTCAAACTGCCCACCATGTTGGGTGGCAGGTCAATTAATGATTGTCGCGACAGGTTGCCCAGGTAGAGAATTAGGAAAGTGGTACTTAGAGCTAGTTGGCAAAGCACGATTTGGAGGGGTCCTAAGCGCGAAAGAAACAAGTACATGAGAGTGACACAGGACGAACGCTAACTTGCAACTTAAAAAATTGGAAGCGAAAGGACATGCCGGAGGCATCAAACGCGGACGCCCCAGCTAACCACTGATCTGAGGAGGCGGGCTCGGTATCAAAATAAGCTGAGCTTATATAATATCGAGATTATAAATCTATCAAAGTTTTGAGGAAAAAACAGCAGACACCTTCCTCATCTTCAAACAGAAACAAAAAAAGTATTAAGCATTTGGCTGCATAGATTCTTTTCGTACCAAACAACCGACGAGTCACTGACGCACTTATTGCTTCCCAACTTATGAATGAATGATGTCTCAAGAGCCTCCTTTGCTAGGCGTCCTTTAGGCCGGCAAAAAAACTTCAGTTTTTTCGAAAAGGGGATGACAATGGGAACTTCGGTACTGCTGAAGCAGGTTGCTATAAGTGTCTGATGCAAAAAGGAAGCATGATCTCTTAAGCATTCAATGAGGCAGCGACCGGACTGCCCTATACAGGCACGACCACAGCTCAGAGGTACTTCGTAGACAGAAAAATTGCACTCAACGAACTTGGCTCCTGCAAGCCGGTTTCTTAAGGCTTGGGCTTGAAAGTACACAAGGGCTCGACAGCTTCCGAGGTGCCGTGAAATAGACGTCCGCGCGAAACTTTACTACCATTCATTTCAAATATGAAATAAACGGTGGACGGGCGCTAACTTGCAAGTTAGCGCTCGTCCTGTGTCCTCACGTCCTGAGCCCCCCTCCGAATCAGGCAAGAGCAACCTGGGTCTCTCAAACCCCATCAGTGGCAGCCCCTGCCATCGAAGGACACTGGTGGATCGCCTTATCGCTGCGCCACTGCGCCAGGAGAGGCATGAGGGCTCCCAGGGATCTAGAATGTAAAATGGAGAATGACCAATTCTACATATATGGGAATTAACTAACTGCATTTACCACGTCAAACCATTAATTAAGGCAGAGGTTATTCGTCCTCTCTAGTTTTAGTGCGCTCTAACTATAAGGCCACCTTTTCCCAATTTCGCCGATCTTTTTCCGAAGCATTTTTGACATCGAAAAATCTTTCCTGGAATGACCACCGAAGTGCTAGCGCGCCCAATTGCCATTTGTACCAACGAAGCTGAATGGTGCATCAGTTTTTAGATATTGCTTTACATTTAATCTTATATACTAGATTACAAGTGGCGGGAAAAAATTGTGCTAAGTAATACTCGTTTTAAAAGCATATGTCTCATATGACAGTACATTTTAAACAGTGTATACGCATAAAAAGAAGTTTCTTTAATTAAAGGAAATCGTTGATGCACGTGCGCTTGAAAGAAGCTTTCATTGGTGGCATCAGAAAAAGCACAGACAGAGCGCATCAACCGCACCTCGAGCAACAGAGCAACTTGCAAGTCAGCTGTCGTGAGCCCGGGCTATTGGTGGTGTTGCAGTGTTAGAGACACTCCGCCTGTGTAGCTTTTTCTTTATTGCCCAAACATTTCCCCGCCAAGTATAGAACGGGAAGTTCGGTTGATACAAGAATAGAAGGAGGCAGCGAAGGAAGGATCAATCTCGTTCTCAGTTAGAGACCAGGCAATTTGTGAAGAAACGTCATCGTTGCCTTATAATTTCACTGGTAAAAATGATGTAGAAAGCAACAGTTGTGTACAAATTTTAACCACTTTACTAATATATCGACTCGAAAAGAAATGAATAGAGCACGAGGAATTGCTACGAAAAAAGTGCTGAAAGACGAAATTAAAAATGCTCAGGCAAAAAAAAAATTCGCTACGGAATGCTTGGATTGGCAGACCCCTTGTTTTGACAGCATTTATGTACACGGGTGGTTCCCTTAAAATTTAAATACCTATGCGAACAGTCGTTCACCCCTGTTTCTAGCGTTATATTAAATTTTGATTTGCCTGATTCCCAGTCTCAGGCAGCATCTTCTAACCGATAAGCACATTCTAAAGAAGCTGTTTTAGTTATGAAGGATCTTCTCGTAAATGAGCTGAAATATAATAGCAGACTGTTTAACATGGTTAAGCCCGAAATATCATGCAACAGAAAAGTCACGATGGGTACTTAAGGTCCTTACATGGTAAAAACGTTTCACCTTATGGTCTATACCATAGAGGCATTTGACACAAAGGCCTTCAGCCAAAAGAGCTTCCACCTAAACGTCTTTAAACGAAAGGTATTTACCATTAAGGCCTTCACTCTAAGGCTTTACTAATATGTATTTATCCTAAAAGCCTTTGACCGGAAGGCATTTACCACAAAGGCGCTTGACCTAAAGGCATTTACCGAGGAGGACTTTACCTTGAAGGCCTTTACGCTGGAGGCATTTTCCTCGGAGGCCTTCACTCTGGCTTTCACACAGGTGAAGCTCTGCCATGTGTACGCACTTGGCAAGTTGCCAACAACCCGTTGGGCAGGTGAGTCGCCTGCCTCAAAGCAGGCTTCAGGAACGTGCGTACATACGTACTTCATTCAGGCATCGAAAAATACGCCCAATAGTGCTACTGCAGTAATATATGCTAGCATGAATGAGTACCCACTTAAAATTTGGCTCTCGGCACTTCAGCAGTATTTCAGGAGTGAGCTGTTTCCTTGACCAGCAGGGTTAATTTTCAGCACCTGAAAATGCCCTTCAGATGCTTGAGGAACGTTCAGAAATTCCCTTTTATCGAGCATTTAGTGACTTGGGGAATAGCGGGGCTTAGAGTAAATTATTGAAAATGGTGAATCGGGTACTTCGTATGTAAGTTTTCATGCCCTTTTTATAGCACAAAAACTACAATTTAGATTTCCAGCATTTAAAGTCAACCTTTTACCCGTTGCTTCAAAATAATCTCGCCTCTTAATCAAGAGAGAGAGAGGGGGTTTATTGATAGGAAAGGCAGAGAGGTTGGCCTGAAAAAACAAATATCTGGCCTGCTACTCTGCTCTGGGGGACGGGAAGAGGAGATAAAAGGTCACGATGGGGGACGATGATGATGGGAGGAGGCAGCTCTTAATCAAATACATGAGCATACAGCGTTTCACAACTGAGCTTCATATGTCGTGAGAATTGAATTATCTTCAAGAACGCGTCGTCAGTTCGTTAAACCCTTTCAGAATCGGGCAGCGGCTATTTGATTAGTTCAACTACTAACAGCAATATTTAGTCGCACTCCATTCTCACGCATTACGTGCCTCGATCCACTTACCCTGTATCACTGCCTTACTTACCTATACAAACTTTTTACTAAATATCTTATATCTTTTATATTCGTATTTTTTACCACTTAAAATTCTTGGTTATCTTACTTTGTGTTCTCTTATTTAGTTGCGTTTTCGTGAGTGTTAAAATGAGAGAACTGTATGCGCTGCCGCCTCCGCTTCATCTTTACGCAAGGCTTCGAAATTGACATTTAAGGATAAAAAAATTATTAATCAATATATTTTGGAGATTAACACTGCAGTGTGGTTCAAATTTTTGCAGCCTCCACCCCCGCTCCTTCCAACTTCGGCCCGTCCTGAAGAAGCAGCAGTCCAGGTGCAAAGACCCCCGCTGGCTCAAGGGGCTGGCGCACAGAACCCCCAGATTGCAGTGAATGCACCGGAAAGACAGACTCAGGGAACGGGCAGTGTCATCGGTGGCCGCCAGAACTGGTTGCCTTTCATTGCGCTCTATTTTTGCGCCATGGTGATGATTCTTTCTGCGCTGATTGTCTACATAGCCCTCGTCGTTCGCCAGCCCGACGACGTGGCCATGGAGACCGAGGACGCAAATAGAAGCCGCGCTTTGCCAACGGTGCAAGTGCCCTATGCTGCCATGAGCGAGAGTGACGTAAAGACAGATGAAGCCACAAGCTATTGGCCGGCCTTAGCGTCCACGGAACAAATCTCCACCAATCGGGTATCGACAATGAATGAATGAACCAATGCAATCATCATTTTTTTGAAGCAGTGCTCTGTAATAACTTTAAGACACTACGAATGCAAAACTTTCTTTGCAAATTTTAATATAACAGATTTTGGTTCGATCGACGCTTACCTGTTTTTTACACTACACTCAGGTCCAGTACGCGGGTATAGATTGGCTGAGTATTCAAATGCAAACAAAAGATTTGTCACAATTATCAACACCATCACCTTCGCTACAGCTACCGCAAAGCAAAGCCCTCTCCAGTATCCGCCCCCTTTACCCGGTCCTGCTCCTCGCCACAGACACCTTATTTCCGCAGACTTCTTAATCTCATCTACCCACCTAACTTTCTGCCGCCCCCTACTACGCTTGCCTTATTTGGTTCCCGCGTTTAAGCTGTACAGATGAGTACCTGCAACATACAGCTGTTATAAGCTTTGTCTTGAGGAGTATTGGTAAATTGTCATTCATTATCAGAGACAGCCTGCCAAATAAGCTCCTCCCCGTTCTTATTCTAGTTTTTCCCCTCCTATGAACCGGATATGCGGCCAATATCAGCCCTAAGTAGAAGTATTACCTGCATCTTCCAGCCCCTTGCTATCAACTCTAAACTGCTGTTCTCTTTCGAGACAGTTGAACACTACTTTGGTTTTCTGCATAATAAATTTTAGACCCGCCGTTCTCCTGAGCCTCTCTATGTCGTCGATTACGTTTTGCAGTTCATTTCCTGAATAACTTAGCAAGGTAACGTCCACAGCGATTCGTAGATCACTCAGCTATTCTTCATTAACTCTTATTCTTAACTGTTCCCAATTCAGGTATCTTAATACTGATATGCTTGGATATCGGGACCGAGGTCTTCACCGCATGATAATGAACTCTGCAGACGACGGAGGGAAGCCTTCAGGAGGGTTGGTAAACTTGAAGGTTTATTTACATTTTTACCACCGAAGCAGGGAGACCAAAAGTCAGAGATGAAGTGCTGTGAAACCAGCCAAATTGCGGCTTAATACAGTGGATATTCCCTAGGCACCTAGCTAGGAAAACCGGTGGCTGATCAAGCGTCCAATGGGCAGACACACTCTTCATAGTCTCCGCCCTAACCACGTGACCGCTCCGCCCTCACAAACACGTGCACAGGCGATGAGGAATCCTGGCGCCTTGAGGTCCTGGAATGCGGTTTCTGACGGGTTGACCAGGTGCATAAGGTCGTTGGCTTTGTAGGCGGTGATCTCCTCCGTGGAAAGATGCGGCCTGACTGTCCCGGTGAATTCCAGAGGGTAAGATGAATCAGCCGTGTCTGCCCCCGCTTTGTCTGGCCGTGCAGGTGCAAGCGAGCGAGGAGGGTCCGGCGCCTTTGTTCGGGTCTTTCTGCCGGTCCACGTGAGGGCGCAGTTCGGGAGAAACGCCGCATTCTATACTCCGGACGAAGGGATTAGAGGCCTTTCGTCACAGCTCGCCGTCCCAAGGAGCCGTTCTTAATCCTCTACTCAGAACGACAGCACGTTTGGTCATAGTTCGATGGCGCCTGCCGGGCTCGTCATTTCCCGCTGTCGGGGCCTCCGATCACAACAATCCGTCCGCCGCCAAGAAGACGCCACGAAGTGGTTGCAGCTGGTCGGTGCACCACGAATGGGCGTCAGAGTCCCAGTCAGCCTCGTAGTAGTCAGCCCACTTGACCTGCTCAGCTGGCAAGGGTCCTCAACGGAGCATTAGCGATAAGATCTGAGCTCAGCGCCTACCTCCGGCTAGGCAGTACGTGGCCAGCCTCAGAACATTGCCAGGTCTTTAATACGAAGCAATGTGGCTGCAAATTTTGGACGACTCAACCCTCGCCCACAGCTCACGCCCGGAAGTCTGCTGAACCAAAACTAGTTCCTCTTTTTGTTTTTCCTTTTTTCGGTAAGACATGCGTCGAAATCTCGGGTGGCTCTTGGGAACTTTACAGCGCAAGGGTGTTGGACAGGGCCGCTTCCTCCTCTCTACCTTTCTTGCATGTTGTGTCCCCCTCCGACACCCGCGCGTTCTGTGGCGCCCTTTTGTGTGGCAGCTGCGCTCCCTTCTGCGCAGCACGCCGCACGCGTAACCTGTCTTGCGACAACTCCTGTCATGGTCCCACAATGGAACAGGTGGCTTTCGCCCTGCACGCTTAGTTGGTTGGTATTGCACGCGACGCCTTTCTGATTTCCTGTGCCGCGGCGAAGATGTCGGGCCGTTACACTGCTGATTAGTTTTCACACTTCCGGTGCTTTTGACCCGCACATCTTTCTTTGCCTGCAGCCGCCTTCGGGAAACTACCATTGTTGATTTTCCCTTTCTGTCATCAGTTCTCGCGGTGCCGTCGCGTGTTGTTAAGCTGCCGGCCTTCGCCTCAACACCAGCAGCCGACGTAGCATTTGGCAAATGCTTGTCCTGTTCTCTGGTTTTCTCTCGCAGCGAAGCCACTCGCGCTTTGCTCTCAGTACCAGGTGACGGTTTCCTTGACGAGCCGGTCGCTGCTCTTTCTTCTAAACAAGGTAGCTCATTTTCTTGCGGTCGGTCACTAGCCGCTGTGATTTCCTCATCACTGAGCTTCTCTTTGTTTCGATGCAGCACTGAGCCGCATACTGCGCTTACAATCGAACTGTCAGCGGGCGCTATCCGTGGGCCACTACCCGTCCGCAACTCATGACAGTCTGCCCGCATTTGCATCTCCGCTGAGCGTAACACTTCGCTGTCCATAATACTGGATATCGGAGCAGCGTCATCGCCATTCCGGGTTACAGCGACATCGCACCTTTCAACTAACGCTGCGCTCTGTCTGGGCGCTTCAACGCTGCTGTCAAGTGACTCTGCGTTACGTTCTTCGACGGAAACCTCTCTTTCCATGCGGTGACATACAAGTTCGCCGCAGTCTTTCTGGCACGGAATCTGTGCCTCATTTGCCATAGCGGCATCTGTATCAGGGCTAGAACCGGCCCTTTCTCTGCTCTTCCGAGCAACAATTGTGTCCCTAGCTGACCAAGCGGGGTTCGTGGGCTGGTCGCTGACACTCTGATGGGAGCGCGGCCCGCTGCCATCACTACGATCTTTAGAGTGCGCCTCTGTACGTAGGCCGAAATAGTGGAAGAGGGCTCTTTTTGCCATTTCGTAGTTGTCGGCATCCTCGTCGGACAGCCGCGCTAATACGGCGCCAACATCACAAGGGAGGATGGCCGTCAACATCCATGGCCAGTCGCCCTGGTCTACCTGCTCATCTGCGCAAATGTTTTAAAAATTTGCAAGAAAATTTTGGAAATTTTCTCCTCTTCTAAAAATTCTCAGACGCGCTCTCGCTCTTTGCCATCTGAGCAATTTCACTTTACGCCTGAGCTCTTCCAGTTCTCGGTCGCGTTGCTTCTCTATCTCTGCCTGTCTCTCGTGATGCTCCGCCTTCCTCTGCTTTTCTGTTTCTTCACGAAGCCTTCGCCTTTCTTGTTGATCAAGAAGCTCTCGCTTCTCTTTCTCCTCACGGAGCCTTTGTTTTTCTAGCTCAGATCCTCGTTCCAAAATCGTCTCCCACGCCTCGTCTGCCTCCTCAGCCGTAACCTCCTCCGCCCGTATAACATCCATCATCGCTTCTCTCGTTTCTGTGGGGTCTACTGAAATCCCCAAATCTTCTAGAATTTCAAGGGGGTCCTTTACCTTTATTTTTGATACTGTCTGGCTTGCCACTGTGTTCGGCACCTCTAGCCTAGGGCGTTCTGCCTGTGCGGCCTGAGCTATCTGTAGATCGAGCCGTTTTTTCTCGATCTCTCTTTCA
Organism: Amblyomma americanum; assembly: GCA_030143305.2. Lineage (NCBI taxonomy): Eukaryota > Metazoa > Arthropoda > Arachnida > Ixodida > Ixodidae > Amblyomma > Amblyomma americanum. The sequence continues at coordinate 17,723 of JARKHS020027834.1, read as the reverse complement.
TGCTCTCTTTCCTGCTCTTCGCGCTTCCTTTCGTGCTCCCTTTCCTGCTCTTCGCGCTTCCTTTTTTCTTCATCCTCTCGCTTCTTTTGTTCATCCTCTCGCTTCTTTTGTTCCCTTTCCTTCTCCAACTCCTCCTTAATTAGCTCCCAACATTCTACTGTCTCCTCCGCGTCCGCACCGAAATCCTCAATTGCCCTAATCAATTCAGGTTTTCTACGGATCGACCCACAATCAATGCCCAATTCCCCGCATACGAGAACTAGGTCTGGTTTGCGCAGCTTCTTCCAGTCCATGACTATTTAAACAACTGCAAGTCTCTACTCACGTGGTCAGAGGAGCCCCGGCTGCCTCTTATACCAATCTTCGATTACCTAGGCTAACAATTTTCCAAAGTTGTAAAACCTGGCAATGCTCCAAGAGAAAGACCGCGCACTTACCATACCAGAGTCAGGTCCAGGCGCAGACCATCCCACCGCTGCCAACCAGTTGATAAGCCTGGGTATCGGGACCGAGGTCTTCACCGCATGACGATGAACTCTGCAGACGACGGAGGGAAGCCTTCAGGAGAGTTGGTAAACTTGAAGGTTTATTTACATTTTTACCACAGAAGCAGGGAGACCAAAAGTCAGAAATGAAGTGCTGTGAAACCAGCCAAATTGCGGCTTAAATACAGTGGATATTCCCTAGGCACCTAGCTAGGGAAACCGGTGGCTGATCAAGCGTCCAATGGGCAGACGCACTTTTCATAGTCTCCGCCCTAACCCCGTGACCGCTCCGCCCTCCAAACACGTGCACAGGCGATAAGGTATCCTGGCGCCTTGAGGTCCTGGAATGCGGTTTCCGACGGGTTGACCAGGTGCATAAGGTCGTTGGCTTTGTAGGCGGTGATCCCCTCCGTGGAAAGATGCGTCCTGACGGTCCCGGTGAATTCCAGAAGGTAAGATGAATCAGACGTGTCCGCCCCCGCTTTGTCTGGCCGCGCAGGTGCAAGCGAGCGAGGAGGGTCCGGCGCATTTGTTCGGGTTTTTCTGTAGGTCCACGTGAGGGCACAGTTCGTGAGAAACGCCGCATTCCATACTCCGGACGAAGGGATTAGAGGCCTTTCGTCACAGCTCGCCGTCACCAGGAGCCGTCCCTTCTCAGGACGACAGCACCTTTGGTCAAACATAATTCGATGGCGCCTGCCGGGCTCGTCTGTTCCCGCTGTCGGGGCCTCCGATCACAACAATACCTCCTGTAAACAGGCAGGGATTAGCATTGGCGAAAACGTGTGTCACTGCCTGGCACCGTCTCTGACTGGAACTTTATTGCGAACTTTATGGAGATCTAAGGTGGCTTTGCAGCCGTTACAGACATCTGACAGTATTTTTATGTAAGGTTCTTAATACCATGATCCTGCAATGCTTGCATGACTGCTGAAGTTCTGACTGAGGGAAATTCTTTCTCGTAATCTATGAAGGCTATGTAAAATAGTTGCATATATTCGAAGCATATCTCTATTTCCGGATTTATAAAGAGATTATGGTTATTTGTTGAGTATATTTTATGAAAGACTGCGTAAAAGTGTGTTTATTTGAATTCTGAGGCTGTCCAGACTCTATATTAAGGATAGCAATAGTAAATACATTATAGGCAACAGGTAGTGACCTGATCGTTTTGTTATTTTTAAATTCCTGGACATCTACTTTGTTATGGATTAAAATAATGTTTGCGTTCTTCCAAGCTCGAGAGCATGACCTCGCGTATACAATTTCCCCACCCTCCTTCAGCAGATCTCGTGTTACCTTAACCACTGCAGCTGGTTTACCGCTTTGCATTGCTCCCTAATGCTTTCTTTACTTCCTCTTTCGTTACACAGTGGAAGTACCATTGTTGTCCGCTACTGTCTTTCTCATTTACGGCCTAATTATGTGGCTACTGTATATATTTCTATAGAACTCTTCAGCTACAATTCTTGTATTCTCCATTTTGCAAATGACAATGATCGCTTTGTCTCTTAACAAAAACCTCTGATTTTTGCCTATACCTAGCTTCCTTCTTACAACATTTAAGCTAGCTCCGTTTCTTGAGCATGCACGACTCTCTTCATATTAAACCTCCTTATGTCGGTTACCTTTTTCTTATTAATTAGCTTTGAAAGCTCTGCCAGTTCTATCCTGTCTGTGGGCTTTTATGCTATCAAGCTTTCGCATTTCTTAATCAGATATTTTGTCTCGAGAGAGAGCCTGCCGTTTCCGGTGGAACCATCTTACCGGCTTCTAATACACACTTTGTCATCGCTGTTGTGAGATCATCGTTCTTTGCTTGAACATTACGCTCGTCGTGCTCAGATAAACCCAAAATATCTGTTCTGCAGCGATATCTTGAATTCCTCTACTTTCCTTGTTACCGCTAACTCGTTAATGGGCGTCCCGTCACTAATTTGTTAAGTTACCTTTTTATGTGTAGGCTGATTCGAGACCTTACCATCCGGCGATCGCTACAACTGACCTTTCCGACAGCCCCCAGATCTTGCACGATGCCAGGGTGAGCGAGTTACATAAAAGAAGAAATCTAGTTTGGTCTAGTTGGTTCATGATTCACAAAGAAAACAGCGCGAACTACGGGGACAAAGAGAAACGAACACGACGTCGTGGCAACGTCGTGGCAACGTCCTATCAGTCGCTACCTTCAAATCCACCTTGGACCTTTGGTGGGCGATGACCCTTTCCTTGTGCCCAGTTCGTGCGATGTGCTAACACACCTGGAGACTTTGCCCCCAAGAACTACACAGGGTTCTTTATCAAAATGGCGCTGGTCCTGTCGTGTTTGTTTCTCTTTTGTCCCCGTATTTCGCGTCACTTTCTTTGTGAGCAGTATAAAGTCTATTTCATTTTTTTAGTCTCATCATTGCGGCTCCTCCACGAGCACTTCTCCGCTACGTCATAGGTATGACCGCCGCCTTCATCAGTTGCGGATCAGTCACTGGTAACTGAGGGCTAAGGTTTAATTGGTTTATTCACATACACTACAAGCTAAGAAGCTTCGTTTGTGATTAAGGATTAAGGATTTGCTGGGTGATGGCAGCCTTGAAAGATGGCATGTCTTCAGTGCAGATGACAGAAAACGAAAGGCTATTCATCAGGCTGTAGTCTTCGGTAAAAGTTTATTAGGTGCATATTTCATTTACAGAGAGGCTTGCCAACATTTGCCTAAGTGATTATCCCTTATTGCTGTATGTGATGAACGCAAAAAAATGACGTATTCAAACGGTTGGTTGTAAGAAAAGTAAAGAAATTACTAAGGCGTATAATTTTCTTTCTAACTGCGAAGCCAAGTCGGTGGTAGAAACGAAATGATCCGTTTAATTCAATCTGAGTGGTCCGTGTGTGTTTAAATCAGGTCAGCTACTGTGATTTGTTTTGCCGTCCGTACTGCCAAAGCATATCCCATACTCGAGTAGATGACGGCTAGAAGTCCGATCGCGTGACGTGTGTAAAGCATCTGATAATAAAGCCTAAACAGTAACACACGCCCATGGAGAAATGGTAAATCATTTGTGCGCAGGTAAATTCAAGTAGAGAGAAAAAAGGTGAGAATCATTTCACTTCGAGCGAGCTGTTTAAACAGCAGCCTTGGTTTAAAAGGCTCTCAGAAGGCTTAGAGGGAGATTCCCTTGCATAGTTACAAATGATTTCATTTATGTCTTGTCCTCAAAAATAAATGTACAACAAATGTTTCCTTCGACAGAGCAGATTCTATATGCTTTCTCAAGTATTCAAGAATATAACGGTATTCCACAAAATCCCACTGCCGACAGTCACTTTCAACTCTACTTTTCTCCATTGTCACAAAAATTTTTTGCTATTTTTCGTTATCAAGGAGTGCTGAATTTATCGGTTCACAATTCAGTGTGCACTGATCGATCGCTGCAGTCAGTTGCTCTTAAGGGTGTGGCAAAAGGTGACCGCACATGCAAATCTGTGTTTGCCAACCCCTACCCTCTTCCCGCGAACAACGCGTCGGCAGAAGTGGCGTCTTGTTCCGTGATCGCGGTTCCCAGAGTCACCCTCTCGAGTGCTCCAACGGAGTATTATTTGGCAATATGCGGCCGGGGTTCATTATGAATGTCGCGAACGCGAGTTCACTTTTATGTTTCGTACTTATATGACTAAAATGTGGCTTGAGACAAATTTTGGAGCATACTTCCTGGAATGCGACTTGTCTGCCCAGTGCTACGTTATTAGCCGTGTAAGCGGGCCAAGATATGACGTGATGTCCTCTAAACAAACTGTGTCAATTTTGTAATCATTCCTTTTATGTGCGTAAGGTGATCGTTACCGTTTAGGTGATGCAAGAACCTCTAACCATCGCTACGCAAATTAGGCGCGTTATTAAGACTGGGATCGCCAAGCGCACTACCACGTGATTATTTTTTCTTATTGAACGAAAAAAAGCGATCCCGAACAGAAGTACTTGCTGTTCGGCCAGTTGGTTCATCATAAAGTTGAATGGCGTAAGGGAACGAACACAGGAAGACACAGAGACAGAAAGAGCGCCTACTACCAACTGCGTTCATTGCGGAAAACGCCATCTTTATACGCCAGTACATTATCACCATAAGTGCGTATAAAGGTTGTGTTTTTCGCAATAACTCAGTTGGTAGTAGGCGCTCTTTCTGTCTCTTTGTCTTCCTGTGTTCGTTCCCTTGTGCCATTCAACTTTATGATCCCGAGCAGTTAGAAGTTGACACCTTCTTGTATGAATAGATTACAGCGCTCTGATGACATAGATACTATTTTCGCTTGAAATATAGATCTTATGAGGTAGAAAAGTCAAAGTTGAATTTAGGTATCGCGACTCCCTGCAGCATACGATCTTAAACTACTATGCCTTCAAGGTAGAGTTTTTCGAGAGGATGTCTGATTGTAGATTTTACCACCGTTGATTTCGAAACGGTTCTCGTACAGTGCTTTTTATCCTTGACGGGGCGAGTTTGACTTCAATGGCGGGGAAACGGTCTATTTCTAAACCTTATTTTGCTACAGACTGAGTGCGATAAGTAAAATTATAGTGCAAGAGAAAAAAGCGCTCTGGTACAAAAGAAAAGTTACTATTCGAAAAGCAGGAAAAGCACGCACTAATCTTATGGGCGGCTTCAATGGGAAGGCACTCAACATGCAGGCAGTACAGACCAGACATAAGATGACTGTGGCAGCGTTTCCAAGAGTAGCTGCGGGGAGTTATTGCTAGAATTTCTCAGCGTGAAATTATTTACTGATACTGGATGCCATCTTCAGCAAACTGTGATAACTGGGCCGCACTCAAGCATGATTTCCTTAAGCGGCGCAGAATTCTACTTTGTACACGAAGATGAAAATAAATGATTATCATTATATCAATTATAACCTGGCACAGCGCGACTGAGGAGACTAAAATTAAACAGTCTTCAATTTGCGTGCGCAGTCAGTCATTGTGCAGAACGTGGAGGTGGCTGGCCAGTTGAAATGCAGTGACCACAGAATGGTAAGACCTCGAAATACCCGAAGAGGGAACGGAGGAGCTCACCAAACAGATCGCGGTGCGAGGCTAAGTGGGGAATTCATGATCTCGCTCCGGAGCAGGTACTCTAGTTTAGCCAAGTACACCACCCTTAGTTTTCTAGCAATTAAAGATAATCTGAAAAATATCGTTGTGGAGTACTCAATAGAAACAAGGGGCCTCTAATTCTAAAGATAAAATAGCATTAACAGAGCTGTCAAAGGTAATAAGCGTAAGGCAACCAACACAAGGAAATATAATATGCAGAAAATGAAGTTGAAAATCAATAATTACGGACACAGGGGTACAGAGAAATTTTACATCCGCCAGTATTTAAGGAGGAGGCAAAGATAGATTTACAAACATTGAAAACGGGTAAAGTGGCTTTTGGAATCACCTAAGAGCAGATGTATTGAAAGCGGCGCGGTGAGATTCTGCTAGAAAAACTAACAACACTCTATACGCACTGCCTTATGACCTGAAAAATCTGAACAATATCGTTTCGGAGAACTGAGTAGAAACAAGGAGCAGAGTGGTTAGGCAAGATACTGGCAAGCTCTCTCAGGAGATCAAAGATGTGGTTAAGAAACGCCAATGCATGAGAGCTTCTAACTCTAAATATAGAATACACCTGACAGAGCTTTCAAAGATAATAAGCTTAAGGTAACCAACAAAAAGAAATATAATACGCAAAAAAATCAAGTAGAAAATGAATAATAACAGAGGCAGGAATACAGGCAAATTTTACATCCCGCCAGTAACGAAGAAGGTAGTAAAGATGTATTTACAAACAATGCAAAGAGGTAAAGTGGCAGATGGAATCACGTAAGAACAGATCAATTGAAAGAGCGTGGTGAGATTCTGCTAAAAAAATTGCCCACACTCTACACGCAATGCCTCATGACCTCGAGCGTACCGGTATCTTGGCAGAACGCTAGGATTATCTCAACCCTGAAGAATTGGGGTATCAAGGACTCGAAATATTGCACCAGTCAGCCTACTGTCGGTTTCCTACGAAGTTTTTACTAAGGTATTCGCTAATTTAATGAAAGCAACCTTAGATATGAACCAAGCGAACTATCAGGCTGGATTTTGAAAAGGCTACTCGGATGTAGACCATACTCACACTAGCAGGTTATAGAGAAATGTTCAAAATATCGCCCACCCCTCTACATAGGCTCCAGAGATTGCGGGGGATCATTTGATTGATTCGAAATGTTCGCAGTCAAATAGGCATTATGAGAGCCATGTACAGAAAAGGCGTATGCAAATGCACTAGAAAATATCTATCGCAGGAGCACAGCCATCACAGTCCATCAAAGAAAATTTAATAAAATCCGCATTCAGAAGCGTGTTATGCTTGAAGACACAATCTCTGCAATCCTATTCACCCCAAAATTACAGTAGGTAGTCAGGCATCTGCACAGGAATAGCTTAGGGGCAAAGTCAATGGATAATAATTAAGGAACATGAAAAGCGCTGATGACATTTCCTTGTTAACAAACCCAGAGGCCACTTGGGGCCGAACACGAGGCCAGAGAAAATCGTATCCATCGTATCACCACTTGGTATCTAGCGACTCGGAGCCGGTACCCGCGCCTCTCGCGTACAAGGCGAATGCTCAGCTATAGATTAATGGTGAGAGTTGAGCTTTAAATGAAGAAAGTGCAGCCAGCTTTGGCTAAAAAGAGGATATGCATGACGTTGAGACAGGAAGAAATCCGAGAGAAGGCAAGCGGTGCCACAGAATGTCAGGTAGGCAGATGAATTACAAAGTTAGAGGGGTTGAAGTAGCCCGCAGCTGGAAGACAATCAGGAGGAATTGCAGGGATACGGGAGAAGCGCTTGTCCTGCGGTGGGAGTAATTATGCTTTTGATAGTGTTTAATGTGACGTCATGTTGAAAACCTTCGCGAAATACAGATATATAATCAATCAGTGAAACATCGTCTTAAGTTTATGCCAAGCTACTAATAAATGACAACAGCAGGTCCATACAGTAGGGTGACAGGTATCCCCGCCGGAAAGTGCAGCCTTGACGTTCTTCATCGTACCTGGACCACCTGCGACTTAAGCCCTGATCACGGCATATTGTATTCTTAAAATATCGCACTTCAATTTGTATAAATTCACAATCCCCTAAGCACCATGCGGCAGCTTGCCTGTAAACACGATATTAGCTTGCGCGAAAAGGCCTCGCAAAGGACATATATTGCAAACTTATAATACGTGTGTAGACAGGTTTCTTCAGTTTGCTCTCCACAAATCACATCGTATTGGAGACTAAAATAATCAACATAGGCCCTGCGAAAACCGAGTTGAAGGCATTATTATGTTTTCATTCTGATGTTTCCATATCTCTAATGCGAACGTTGGAGAGTTTCGTATGTGAATGCATACTATGTGACTGATTAGTGTCCGTTGCAGTTAGTAACATCCAATGACTAACATAGTGCGTGAAATCAGGCCGAGTTTTGAGGCACACGGTGCTTGGAAGTGTGGCGCATGCTGCATAAATTGTTGCACCTTATTTTTTTTATGCATTTCTATTTCAAAGCTACAATGAAAGATACCTATGCGCCCTTTTAACGGAGCCAATCGATAGAACAACATTAACAAGTAAAACTAATTCATTACTGGCAATGAACTAAACGCCTCCCATTCTCATCATATATGCCACAACGGTAGAGGAATTGGTATCTGAAAAGCACGAAGGCGACTGCTACTGTATTACAGAAACCATACAATCAGGAGGAATCAGCTCATGCACATTATTTTCAGGACACAGAGAAATGTGACATATTCTTCGCAGTCATTGAAAAGAATATTGTTGCTCGGAAGTATTCCTAGATATAGATATTATTCTATACTGCTTACAGAACGAGAAATAAATAGTTTATTCATTCGTGTTGTAAAGGGCGCATTGGCCCATTCATGTGACAAGAATGGACGAAGAGCAGGCTGGAGAATGTGCATTACCCATGAATAGAGCATTGGGTGAACAGGCGGAAAAAGAATTTCTTGACACGACGTTTTCCATGAATAAAGCTCAACACGGGAACAAGTGGGTGGCACTCAGTGGATACCGGGATATCAAACAAATAGGGTAAACAGGAGGAGGAAGAAGAAGAACCCAGAATTCACGCGAAGAAGAAGAAAGGAGCTCGTTCTGCCTTCGCCATTCTCGGGTCGTCCATCCTCAACCACGACGCCATCATAATGCTGCCCCTGCTCTCGAAGCGTCCTGTTCTTCGTTCTCCGACGTCTGTGACATCAGAACACCCAGCAAAGGACCGCTTTCCGGACCTTCAGTCACCCAGGCGTGAAGGTGGTCCAGGTTCCATGGGTGCCCAGTACCCAGGGCGCCAGGCCTTATCCATTTCTGCTTACGCGGCCTTGGCGCCTTCCACTTCGGGTCCGGGATCTTCGGCAGCCTCTGTCCACGGGTCGCCGACGTCGTCGGGATCACTATCAAACGGGATCACGGACGTTGAACCTCTTTATGAGTCGGCAGAGTAAGCATTGTGTCCTTTTTTTTCGTTATATTACGCAGACCGGTCTAAGTCATTCTGAATAAGCAAAACTTCGTCATAGCACCTGAATGCTCCCTAATGACATACTGCTTGTGTGCAATAGGCAGAAGAGAATAGGAGGATGAGAGAATCTGTAGGTGTGGTATGCGTATATTAGTTGGCGTTTAACGTCTTAAAGTGATGTGGTTTATGAGGTACGCTGTAGGAGAGGGATCCGGATTAACTTCGAATACGCGGGGTTATTTAGCCTGCACTGACATTGCACAGTACACAGGCGCGATACTTTTCGCCTGCATCGAGACGCGACCGCCGCGGCCAGGATCGCACCCTCGTCCCCGGGCTCAGCAGTCCAGTGCCCTAACAACTGAAGGAAATCATAATATTTTTGTTTGGGAGAACTTGTAAGGTAAATACCTTCGCGACTTTTTGGACCCGATATAATCTAAAAGAAAATATATGAAAATGAATTTAATGCAAGAAGCGCGAATATTTGTCGTATAAATCAGTCTGTCCAGATGGCTTCATTTTATCGCGCTATCTTTTGAAGTAAATTACTTGTGACTTTTTTCATGGGATTTTATCTAAAAGAAAATATGTGATAAGGAAGTAAACTTAAGAAGAGCGAATATCTGTCGTAAAAATGAGTGTGTCCAGATGGCTTCATATTATCGTGCTATCTTTTGAAGTAGATTGCTTGTGACTTTTTTCACGGGATTTTACCTAATATAAATTATGTGAAAAGGAAGTAAACGTAAGAAGCGCGAATATCTGTCGTAAAGGTGAGTGTGTTCAGATGGCTTCATTTTATCGTGCAATCTTTTGAAGTAAATTTCTTGTGAATTTTTTCAAGGGATTGTTCCTAATAGAAGTTATGTGATAAGGAAGCAAACGTAAGAAGCGCGAATATCTGTCGTAAAAATGAGCGTCTCCAGATGGCTTCATTTTATCGCGCTATCCTTTTAAGTAAATTTTTCTGAATTTTTTTCACGAGATTTTATCTAATAGAAATTATGTGAAAAGGAAGTAAACGTAAGAAGCGCGAATATCTTTCGTAAAAATGAGTGTGTCCAGTTGGCTTCATTTTATCGTGCTATCTTTTGATGTAAATTACTTGTGACTTTTTTCACGGGAATGTACCTAATAGAAATTATGTGAAAAGGAAGTAAACGTAAGAAGCGCGAATATCTGTCGTAAAAATCAGTATGTCCAGATCGCTTCATTTTATCATGCAATCATTTGAAGTAAATTACTTGACTTTTTTCACGGGATTTTATCTAATAGAAATTATGTGAAAAGGAAGTAAACGTAAGAATTAAGCGCGAATATCTATCGCAAAAATGATTGTGTTCAGGTGGCTTCGTTTTATCGTGCTTATCTTTTGAAGTAAATTACTTGTGACTTTTTGCAGAGGATTTTATCTAATAGAAATTATGTGAAAAGGAAGTAAACGTAAGAAGCGCGAATATCTGTCGTAAACATAAGTGTGTCCAGAGGGCCTCATCTTATCAGAGGTATTACAGGAAGTTGTCGAAAGACAATGCTGAGAAGTGTTTAACCTCGCGTGCTAGCTAACATGTATGCCGTGCGTGTTTTTTCTCGGCAGCGGCTACTGTGGAGTAGTCAAGATGGAATAATGCGAAATAATGACGGAGTACTCAGTGGGTGCCCAGCTGCCTAATGATATACATTTTGTTAAGAGGATCTCAAATTGGCGGAATGAACTTGCTTCAGCATGTCCAACATTCTCGGTCATAAATTTTGATACTGAAGCAATTGTAAAATACTGTTTCTTTAATATTGAAGGTAATGGTATTTTCTTCTGATATGCAGCAAAGACTTCATTTTGTAGTGTTTCCATGAATCGCCTCGAACAGTTAAGATTTGCATAGAAAACCAATGGGGAACGGTTTGGACAACATCAAAAACGTTAATAGGAAAAAAATGCAAGGCCGCCATCTGGTGACGGGGGATATATTGATTGTTATTGTAAAATCTTACATTATATGAACTAAACTGCGTTCATGAAAGTTTTCTCGCTCAAACATGCTTTTGTCCAAAATTTCTGGGTATGCTACAATCCTCATCGTTACATTCGGAGGAAGCCAGCGCATCCCCCCGACAAACCCAATTGATCAAAAAGTATCAATTATATGGACACCTGCGCACGAATCTGCCCCCGGCAACGAGCCTGCACAGGCACTCGCTTCGACGTCTCTACTAGCGAGCGGCCGTAAAACAGCCCGGAAGCTAGGGTATGAAAGATTGCAACATTGCATACCACGAACTTACCGAACACTATAAGTTACATAGAAGGATATTTCCACCCCCAGGTCGGTCTCTCTCCAATAATCAGGCGCGCATTTCGAGGCGGTTACAAGCTCGAAATTCCATCTGTCCAGTCTGGGTCTATCTCACACAGACCGAGGATGAAAAAGATTGAACATGTAAGAATTGCGGTGAAAGGGGCACTCTTCATCACATAATTTGGGAATGCGCCGATTCCCCGGGCGCCGGCTTAAACATCAACAGTATAGAAGTCTGAGAAGTTTTGCTGCGGAGCGAGAACCCCACCATCCAGCAGCCAGGCACCCGCCTGGCGGCTGAGGCCGTGAAGAAACGATGCATCTTTACTTGTCCTTAGTCTGCGGAGCATCCCCTACCCGCGTCCCAGGCCTGCGTGCCGGGACCGGGGATTGGGGCTCCTTCTCGGTAGACAATAAAGTTTTCATTCATTCATTCATTCATTCATTCATTCATTCATTCATTCATTCATTCATTCATTCATTCATTCATTCATTTTCGACGTCTTTTTGACCTCCCAATTTTATTTTCTTCTTCGTTTGCCTCCCATTTCCGGAAATCCCTTCCTCACTCGATCCAGCTGTTTCCGACATCATCATTTCCGGGCTGAACAACTGCATAGCGCGCTTAGAATAAAACAGCAAGCTTCTCTGTTGTAGGCGCAATTCGGAACACAATTTATTTGTTCATAATTTTACATATGCCACCATGGAGAGGCAAAAGGTAGGCTAGCAAACAAGGCTTCCAGGCGGGGCTTACATCCCGGTTCATACATCTGGGCACCTTTGCGTAAACAACAGAACACATGCAAAACTGTTCAGTGGCAAACAAAACTAGTTTCAAAACCATCACGCACGAAAGCAGAGCATTTAAAAGCGCACAGAAAACCGGAAATTCGTAAAATCTAATATAAATGCCAGGTGTGAAATATAAGCACAAAATGAAGAATTTCTCACATTCATGAAAAAATGCGGCAGAATAAAGTAACCATGTCATTTCTTAGTGAAAAATACTGTTACAGTCTTCTGTAGTTGTTTGTAAAGATGAGTGTACATTGCAAAGAGCTGCAACCTTCGTAAGCTTTAGTTTGTGTTCTATAGTTCGTTCTTGATCATGTAGTGAACAGGGAAGCCACACTCAAATCACAAGATATATTACCATGAAAGGAATCTACTACGGAGAAAAATTGTCTGGCTTGATTTTTGGGAATTATGAATCGCCACGAACAAGTTAGAATAATGAAAATTGCGAACATGAAAAGCTTCTAAAAGAGAGAAAAGTGAGTAAGCAACTGCTCTAACTTTCCCTATTAGCCTGCAGATGGTACTGTTTCGAATTTTTATGTGTTTACGGGCAAATAGGGAAGAAAGCCCTAGCGTGCTTCAGTTAGCGTCTGTCTGGCAGTGCATGTTGCTTCTGAAAGCGCGCATGTTTTTTGCTATCATAGCACATGTCTTCAGCGTCTCAGCGTTTCGCCTTCACCGCAAGCCATTTTCCTCTAGAGCGTTTGTAGTGCCGGTGTAATAGCCGAGTCGCTCTCATGGAGATCTTGAGACCCTGAAATCATTTTCTTTTAGTTTCTTCCATTGCATGGCGCTAATCTCGTCACAAGGACGACTGAAACTAGTTTTAATGTCCAACCATGCTAGAGCTAAATTCCCCGAAGAAGAAATTTTTCAGTTCGTTTGTCTGCGTAATTTTCATTCGTGAGTCGTTTTCTTGGCCTAGAATTTTTGTGGGGAAAGAAATTGCAGAAAATGCCTTCGTAGACTCCCGCACTATAATTGACGTTTCATGCCAGAAAACGAAAACTGACACGCGATCGTTGGGCCAATCCGACGAAAATGCGCCGCATTACCTTTCACTCCTCATCGCCTTTCTTTACATCCACCTTTATTGTGCACTTTGTCTCCTTTGTGCTTCTTGGCCCTCGACTTCCTCGCACACTTGACCTCCTGTTTCATGTCTCATATCCAGTATGCACTGACACTCACTTCTGAACGTGGCTCGCGCCTAACCGCTTCGAAAGAAGAGCGGCATCCGGCGCTCGCCCGCCGCTGTGGTATCTCCGCACCCCCTTTGCAGCTTACTTTCCGCTTCACTCTCCTCCTTCTACGGTAGCCACCCGCCCGGTTGTTCCCGTGGCAAACATCCTCAGTTTGCGCATTCCTCCGCCCACGTCAGAAGCGCTTCCATCGACGGTTGCCACGGGACGACCCAGGACCCAGAGTGCGCACACTAAGGGTTCTTCCTGTGGCAGCTGCTTTCCCGCCTCTCTCTCCTCTCCCCTACGAGTGGAGACGACGATTTCTCTCACTGCCTCGTGCGAACCGTGGCCGGTTGGTTTTGCAGGCTTAAGAGAACATCGGACGCCGGACAGTTTTTCCCGATACGGAGGCTCTAATGTTGTCGCACTAGAAGTGTGACAACACCAACCCTACTTCCTTGTCAAACATTTTTGTTCAATCAAAGTGCCTGAATGCAATCTCCCTTCAAATGTGCACCGTAAGAATCACGGAACTTTGCCTTGGCTCTACATGGAGTCCCAAAATATTATTCTAGGGCACACTCGTAGCAAGGTAATAGGACCTATTTAGACCACGGCGTTGCATGCCTCCTCCATGTGCATCACCGCTCTTCTGCATTAAAGTGTATGCTTAATAGCCTAAATAAGTCCTCCGCAAGGCGAAGACATCTCCCAGTGGAATACAATTATATGTGTCCTGCGCGCGGTGCAAGATATATAGCCGAGGACACATCACACCAAACGCATTGAAAGCTTGCGGCCGCATAAAGCTACACTTTTGTACAGCAGAAGAGTCCTTTTCATCACTACATCTTCTATGTTCCAAGTGCCGAAACGGCAGAGAAAATGTACTGAACTATCTCGTTCCCATAGACAGCGCATCGATATCGCGCGGCGCATCTTTTTCGGGTTTCGTCAGCCGGTCATCCGGACCCGGTCAGTGCAATCGCGTCACCCTTATAAATATTCTTGTCAAGGTTACATTGGAGTTCTTCAGAGTGGATTCAACATGGAATCTTGAATTGCTGTTGGAACCACGAAGGGCTGAGGTTGGTGGAATGCGGAGGCACCTTCGAATTTCAACAGAAAAGTGGCCACCGTACTTCAGTCGAGGATTCTCTTTTGCGAGAAGGGCGCCCATGTAAACGATGAACAGAGAAGGATACACGAGAGACACGTGTAGGCGCCTACTTGCGTGTGTCATGTCTTCTCTGTCCTTCGTTTATTTCGCGCCTTTTTTGCATAATGTCAAAGCAACTTGCCCAACAGTACGCGCTAAAGCGAGCATTCTCAAAGGCGGTTCATTCTTTTCTTCTTGAATTTATGCTCAAATTGTTAGGATGACTAAATATATGCTTATTCATGGCTGCGCCCCCCCAAAAAAAAACGATCAGCGCGACTGGTGCGGCAAATATGTGTTAGCAGTACTGTTCCCCTCGGACAGCGTAGCCTCTGCCTCTCACCGGTTCAGACCGTGCGAGCGGATGGCGGGATCCAGTCCGTCAATCAACATGTGACACGCCCTGCACTCGCTGCACTCTCACATCCAATTCAGAGATCACAGTTACTTCCTGTATCCCCCTTCGGTCTTGCTCACCCGCCACCCGTCGCCTCCCACACCCACTTTTTTTCCCTCTCCCGCTTTAGTAAGGCGATAAGGTGTACCGCTCATTTTTGCAGTTTATGAAAGTTATCCTTGCGTGATTGCGTCGTGGTGTCCCGCACTAGGTAACAATAGCAAATTAATAGCTTGATGTTTTGCCCAAAAGAAAGCATAGTTGAGCAATATTCTAACTTTTTAAATATATTTCTGGATAAGCATATCTTTCCGTAACCAAACTTGGAGGGTGTATTTTATAAAGGTTGGTCATATGGTTTTGAGCTAAGAATTGCATATATTTTGAAAAAAGAAACAGGCAGAAGGAGATAGGAGGTATTGCAGAGTTATATTCCGCGTTTAAAAACAACAAGCTGTCGGCACCTGGAGCCGTCTGGTAAATGTAGTTTAATTTATGTTCATTACATGTTAAATGTTGCAGAAATAATACGCACACGTTCTTAATTGGCTGTATTTGAAGATCATCAATGTCATGGTTTTTGTAGTTGTTTAAAGACATCATAGTAGCAGTGATTTCATGCACCGTTGTAGGCGTCAAAAATGCGCTTTGAGGAAATAATTTTAAACTAACGACGCACTTCGCCTTGCAAGTGCTTTTTGTTAGAGAAACAAAATTGTCATTAAAAACTGAAGGTAGCTCCTTCATATATAATATTGCCTCATCAACAGATGTCGAAATCTGAGAATATATATCAAAATCTCGGCCAAGAACAGTGTTGAGCCTTTTCGATTAACGATAATGTCTTTAAATATGCCAGAAATAAAGAGATTTTAGAATTATGTTCCTCTGGAAATGAAGGATACCATGCTAAAGATTTTCTACGGGCAAAGGCAAGCCAGGACTATTAAACTGAGCTGAATAAAATTTGAATTGGTGACATGACTACTCGACAATATGCTGACGTTAATTACCTTTGTTTCCTGCGCTTGCTAAAGCAGCCAACATCAGAAAACAAACTCTGTCAACATTTCAAATTTTCCTGCGCGCATTGCATAACTATATTGGCAGCTCATGTGAGATTGACTACTAGTAAGCTGTGCCAGTAGCTGTCCGGTTGTCTGAACAGTTAATGTGCTCATAATGGCAGATCGGTTACACCAGTCTTGCTCCTCGTTAAAAACAACAATAGCATTTTTTTCGTCTTATAATGACCACCCCAATAGCGGCATTGCACACATTGTTAATTTCAACAGAGCTGAGGAGTAAAAATCTAGCACCCCTTTATACCAAGGAAACTGCGCCAGAACAGATTCCACCTGTTTTAAGACAGAATGTCATTACAAGCATAAGCACCGCATTTAGCTGCACTCTGAGCTCATTCAGTACTTCGGCGCAATCCGTATTCGGCAGTCAGAAAATCTATTTTTTTCACCTCTCGTAAAAAACACACCCCATGCCAATAGTACGGAGCTACTACTGATGATAGTGAATGCTAGCAAATGCCTTTTTTTCAAAGCCCATACAACTTAGCAGTACTACGCAATACTGTAAAGCGGCATCTGTCGAATGCTTTGGCTATTAAATTCCATTCTACGAGACAATTGGCCAATAATATTGTTCAGCGAGTAATCAGACAAGAACTACAAACAATGTCTGGTCGCAAAGTGTTAATCCGTTCCAGCTGCTCTAATAAGAATCGTACAAACAGGAACCTTGCTGCGGTTGAACTTCGCACTGGAAACTGTGGGTTGTGCATTCTATAGGGATCTCTATTTGCGCCGTTTTTACCGCTTCAAATTTTTTTATGAACATCGTATTTTCGAAAATCTAGAAGCATTCATGGCTATTACTAATGATAACCTACTGATCTATAAATACAGCCAAGTGCCCTTGTAGTAGTTGAAGGTTAGCTATTAGAACTTAGTTGAACGGCTCACTAGAAAATATGATTCACCTGTTCTATCACGTCCACCAGGACTGGTTCTTTTTTGAAAAAGCAATAATTCCGCCTCAAAAAGCCTACATTAAAAAATTAGTCACGGGCTTCCCTTAAACTACCTGTACAGAGGATCTTGCGACTAATATCTCGAAATATGCAATGCAGCAGAGAGATTGCATTTTCCAATATGTCTCAATGTAGAACTTTTCCACTTTACAACTAATCCACCGATGCGCCTAAAATTGCAGTATTTACGACCGAGAAAAGTACAGCTGGAAACTAACATTTCCCGCAAATAAACTATTTTGGGTGAAGCGTAACAAATTTTTTTACAGCATCTGTTGAGTGGACTCAACGTACGTTGGGTTCATATCGATCTCCTTTTGATTCGGCACGAATTCAACAAGATGTAAACTGAAGTTCAAAAGTCCTTTTAGAAGGGCGTGTGATGAGCACTTTTTCTGCTTGTTGTGTATTTTTGTTTTGTTTTCGTGTAATCAAGTAGCAGCGGCGAACAAACAAAACCAGAAAAGCCAGGCTTGTGTTACTGCTCTATAATCAATGCGCCGCTTCTTACCAATGTAGGAGGTGCAAAAACGCTCTAAAAAAGGCCCCTAAGCAAAACGTCACTTTGTGGAGCCATAGAGGAACAAGGGTACTTTATTCCACGGTGGCGGCCACTCTGCCTCCATCTATATATTGTACACCGTGCTCCTGAGCCGCCGGTAGCCACCTCAACTCAGTTAAACTTGCTGATTGCATCTGCCAAACTGACGTTTTCATGCTGCGTCGACCTTCGTTTTCGAATCCACTGCGCTATCCCAAGACACCATAGGCTGTTTCTTC